>VNJR01012058.1:0-81389 GCA_008042585.1 Drosophila punjabiensis | reverse complement strand
TTCTCGAAATTTGTTTTCGATTTCGATTTGGCCAAAAGCTTTCGATTTCGATTTTAGCTGCTTCGGTTCTCGAGTAATTTTTGGTATCGTTTTGTTATCGGAATGTTTAATATTTTTTGTTGCTTAAAGAGCTGGCGTTGTTGGTTTAAATTGTTGGCAGAATGCTAAAAAGTTTTAAGCTGTTAAATTATTTGTTGGAGGAGCCAAATAAGGGCGGCAATTGCTTATTTAATTCATTTATTTACATGAAGATGCTGCCAGCTTGCATGCAGTTTCATTTTCAGTTGTCTCAATTAAATTTAAACAGCTCTTTTATCATTTACTTTATAAATTTAGATAGATTTATTAAATAAAACATTATTGAACCATCATTGTACAATATTTTTGCTAAGGTTTGCATTTAATAAGTATTTATAGCTGAGTGTTTCTTAACGACTTGTTCCGCCAACTGTCTGGCAACCTTAGCAACCAAATCGAAATGACTTGTTGCCGACGGCAAAATTTGTGTTGTCAAATATGAGGTGGGGTCAGAAATAAATTTTTCATAAAATAACTACGTGCCAGAATGATCTTGTGGTGATGTGGAAGAAACATTAATAGACCACTGAGTATATTATTTTTTTCCCTTAGCAAAAAGGATCTGATTTGATAAGAAAACAGGCATTTACTTTTCATTTCGGCCAGATAAAGGTGCCCGTTTTGCAAATCGAAAACGGCTTACGATTTCGAGAACCGGAGCTCCAATTCCCGTTTTCAAAATCGAAATCGCAAGAGCTTTTCGATTTCGAGAACCGGAGCAGGCCTGATTATGTTTAAGAATTTAAATCGAATATCCATATGTTGACCTATATTTATTTTTAGTCGTTCAGTCGTATAGGGGGAATCCCCTGCGTATTAATTAAACAAAACAGAGCTTGATTTTGTTTGGGAAAAATAAGATGTATATAATTTAGCACTTGTGGTCACTAAACACATGACTAACTCTACTGAATGTACATGGCACATCTACAAAAATAATTGCATTAAAAAAGGAAACGCTCGTAGTGTATCGGATAATTCCAAATATTGTCTCTTAGCTATCAATAAGTGTTTTTTTTTTTTAGATTATAGAATAGATTTATTTTTGTAAAAATATTCGCATAAAATTTTCCTATATTGTCTTAACTCAAATTCCGATGTCAAACAAATTTTCGGCATCGACATCGATACTATCGATGTTACATCGATGTTTTTTCCAGCTCTACAGTGAGTAGTATTTCTTTGGCCCCCTGAACTTGTCCACACTGCCCCTTTACCCTCGTGTTCGCCGACTTATTTTGAAAGAAAACTTAATTTTCGCATTTTCGGAGCGACTAACTAGTTAATCCCTACTTAAGTTTAAGTTTATTCACTATGAGCACTGAAGCGGCGAAGGCGGCGGCCAGCCAGGGGCTCAGCCAAGAGGCAATTGTGGCCCAGTTCCAACAGCTGCGGAATGACCAGCGCAACTTGGCGAACAGCCTCAATACCTTGGAGATGGATTTGCGCGAGCACAAGTGAGTCACCCGGCGGCCAAAGATGGGCAAACGGAATACGGACCATCTGGGGTAGTTTTACAATTGAAACCTTCGATAAATACCTGTTTTTCCCCGACAGAACTGTTATTGAAACCCTGCAGTCGGCGGATCCGGAACGCAAGTGCTTCCGGCAGATCGGCGGCGTTCTGTGCGAACGGACTGTGAAGGAGGTGCTGCCGCAGCTGGTGGAGAACAAGGACTTTATTGCCAAGACCATCACAATGGTCACCGAGGATCTGAGCAAAAAGGGCAGCGAGCTGAACAAATTTAAGGAGGAGCACAACATCAAGATTCGAGGCGAACATCTGGGCACCGAGGGAGGAAAGGGCGCAGATGCGGAGGGCAAGGCGGAGAACCGCAATGTGCTGGTGTCCTAGGGGACGCCTCTACCTCATCCGCACCCGTATTTATTGTGTCTATGTTGAGAGGGAACTCTGCCAGGATTTGCGAGCAATAATCGGCAATTTCTAATGTTGTATGTAATTCTAGCTTAAGGCGCGCGCAGTTCACGACACGCCCCAATCGCACCTTCACACAAGCACCCGCCATTTCCCCTTTCATTTAAACTTAACCCACTCTGGCTACGAAATTAAAGAGAGAGAACCGAAACCTTCAACTTCTGTAACGAAATGGAAAGGGCGTGTTGTGATTTATTAAAGATCTCCTTCAGTTGGATCTTGTATCGCCTTATTCGACCTCTAACTCAGCTGCAGCATCCCGTTGGAAGTCCCTCTTTCCGCCAGTTTTGCTCAGCAGCCGGATGTTGGTAATGCAGATGTCATGGGAAACGGCCTTGCACATATCGTAGACGGTCAAGGCAGCCACAGAGACGGCGGTTAGGGCCTCCATCTCGACGCCAGTTTGACCGGAGCAGCGAACAGATGCCTCCAGTCGAACGCAATGTTCGTCCTTTAGAAGAAGAGCCTGCACTTTGACCGAGGATAGGCTGATGTTGTGGCACAGGGGAATGAGTTCCGAGGTGCGTTTGGCTCCCATAATGCCAGCCAGTTGGGCCACTGTCAATACATCTCCTTTGGCCAGTTCATTGGCCGCTATGAGTTGGGTTAGCCGTTCACCCACCTGGACAGTGGCCTCGGCTCGAGCTATTCTTGTGGTCGATGGCTTGGTGCCCACATCCACCATTTGGGCCTTGCCCTGAGCGTTGACATGGGTGAGATGGCTGCAGTTTCTGATCTGAAGCTGCTGCCTTGAAGGATGGTATGCATGATGATAGAGATGATGGTGTTGGCGATGATGATGGAACATTGGAGCAGCACCTGCAATGGGAGAGAGAGGAGAGTGTGGTGTGTCTACTAGCCGCCAATGAGTATCATGGGCCGGTTCTCCATCTGCGACAGGTTGAGCATGCCTGCGAAGAAGGAACCAAGGTCTGTAGTAGTTCTACGTTTTTATTTGGGACTCAAACTCACCTGCATGCTGTCTCTTCTTCCGCTGCACTGCTGCTCCAATGAAATCCACCAGCTGCTCTTCGGATACGTCTTCCCTGCGCATGGCATCTCTCAAGGAGAACTCCTTGTTCCCAAACAGACACACCTTGATGTTGCCATCGGCGGTGAGCCGAAGTCTGTTGCAGGTGCCACAAAAGTGTTCCGTCATGGAGGTGATAAAGCCCACTTGACCCTTAAAGCCAGGCACTGCATAGGCCTTGGATGTGTCATTGGGACCATTGGGCAGGGCCTCGAAGTCCGGCCACCTTTGCCGAATGGCCTGGAGGGTATCTTTGTAGGATATCAGCCTCTCTGTGTGCCACTTGTTGCCGGAAAAGGGCATGTACTCAATGAAGCGCACATCCACGGGACGATCCTTGGTGAACTCCACGAAATCACAGATTTCATCCTCATTGAAGTCCCGCATCAGGACACAGTTGACCTTGGGAGTGTAGCCCAGCTGAACGGCCAGATCAATACCAGCTATGACCCGCTCCCATCCCTTCCTCCGTGTTATCTTCTCAAAGCGATCCCTCTTCAGCGTGTCCAAGCTGATGTTGAGTGCATCTAATCCAGCTCTCTGGAGCGCAGGAAGCAGGCGGGTGAGTACCAGTCCATTGGTAGTTATGCCAACCTGCTCCAGCTGCGGCAGAGCCTTCATCTGGGCCACTATTTCAACAATATCCCGCCTGACTGTGGGTTCACCGCCCGTCAAGCGGATCTTGCGTACTCCCTGCTCCACGAATATGCGAGCCAGGCGAAGGATTTCCTCGGTGGTCAGCAGATTCTGTTTGGGCTGCAGGGGAACGCCCTCGGCGGGCATGCAGTAGTCACCTGGAAATTTTAAATGTATTTAGAAAAATTAATTTTGATAGAGTTTTAAGCTTATTATTATAATTGATAAAAACGGTGGACTGTTTAAAAGCTATTTTCAAGGTTATTATAATTTTTTTTAAAAGCAAAACCATATAATGACACAATAAGATAATAAACTTAATTGACTTTGATGAAGGTAGAATAATGATTTAGCGAAAATTTTATTATGGTATAAGTTGGTCTAGGAAAACTATAGAATGTTCTCGTACTCAAAAGAGTACTTTATCATTTATCAGCTGCGGAATGTAAATAACACTTGAATTGAGAACCCAAAAATCAAATTAGAACATCTATACTAATTTGGCACCCCAAAAAATAGGTTACAATAGCTTCGTTTCTAATATTTCCACCGCTGCTGTGACCTATGTAAGACACGAATTTCGCCACAAAATTCAATCAAGGTGGAAAGCCACTTTAGGCCTGGTATTATCAAACATAACAATATATAAACATAATACTGATAAGGATAAAAAACATGGCGGGCACCGGTTGTGGTAGGATTTGAAGGTTTTAGCCTAGAAAACTTACATCGCAGGTTGCAGCGCTCTGTAAGGGAGATCCTCAGGTAGGTGTGGTGTCTGCCAAACGAATCCGTCAGCGGCGAGTTCTGCAGAAATCGAGATTGAGAAAATGGAAACTTTTGAAGTTTTATGCCGACTCACCTTTCTCTGCACCTGTTTCTCCGGCTGCTCCAGTGCTGGAGCACTTGCCGTGGCCAGCTTTAAGGAACCGGTTGTGGCCTTTAGCCGGATTGCTGTTACTGCTCCACCCCCGACGACTCCACTCCGTCCATTCTCCTGGCCCAACAGCCGAATCGCGTGTCTCGCCAGTAGCCGCATTACGTATTTTTCGATTAATGTGCTCTCTCAGCTAAAACGTATTTTAAACGACGAACAACAATTGAATTGGCTTACGTAAAGCTACGGTTTGCGGGAGGGCCAAAGGGATGGATGTTGATGTCGGTGTCACTGTCACTGGAGGAGCGCCGAGAACATAACGATTTCGGACAGTTCGGTGTGATAAGCAATTACATATGCCAGCGGCACGCTGCCTCGCCTTCCTCTCGCTATATATACCGCCGATTCCGAGGGTTCCGAACTGCCGCCGGCGAGCGTTGTTTATAAACTAAGACGGCAGAATTGGTGATCATATGGCGGAGCTTCTGGTGGCTAGCTTTCGCTATTCGCCAAAAGCTTTCTAATGGTACACTTGGGAAAAATTTGATTAAATATAAAATAAATAAAACGATTTTGTTTTGTTTTATAAAATGTAGAATTTTCTTATGAAGAAAATTCCCAAGAATATATAATCAATAAACATTATTATTAAATTTTTGATAAAAAAATACAAGTGCGTAGGCGGAATGGGGAAAGATTGGGGGCACGAAGGAACCAGAGCTTTGACCTCTCCTAACTTTTTGAACTGCTTGCCTCAGCGAAACGTAAAAAGTGTTTATTCAGCACTTTATATGTAATATTCTCTGCGTTATATAGCTTTAGTCAGGTAAAACTTTCAGTTGTGGTTCCAATTTAACTTATTTTTGTACCCTGCAAGGAAGGTATTATAATTTCAGTCAGGAGCTTACAATGCAGTGAAGTAAATTGGAGTTTCCGACCATATAAATCATATATATTCTTAATCAGCATTTACAGCCGAGTCGATCTAGGCATGTTTGGACGTAAAAAATGTGCCTTAAAATTGGGCATGTTTGGACGAAACAAAATTTTACTTAATATTTTAAAAATTTTATAATGGGTTACATCGTTAAAATTCTGAAAAATTAATGTACACATTTTTAATTAAAAAGATTTTCGAGTGTAAATTAATGCATTTTTGGCCTTGTTATAATGATTTTCATAATCGAATTGCAAGGGTATAAAAACTTTGGTTTCCCAAAGTTAGCTTTCTTTCTAGTTTGAGTCCAACGAGTTTTAGTTAATATTCCTTCAAAGTTTACAATAAAAGTAAGCATCTTCGAGTACACATAAGTCCGAATTTTATAGTTCTATATTATAATCATCATGACATCTAATTTTTATGCCACGGCTTTCTTAATTAAAAGTTTACTGACTTAATTTATTTTTAACATAAACTTTGCATATTAATGCCATTTTTTAATAACTTTTAAGCAAGGCTTAAATATTAAAGCAAAAACATTCCCTACCCTTCACTTTGCCCATCGCTCATACTCCTTGCTGTCTTATCATCTCTGAAATCAATCAGAAAGCTGATGTGGTGCTCTTTTCACAGCAGAAAATCTCTCTTTATTCAAGAAAGAGGCCCATTCTTACTTCCCAACGCCACTGTACTTGAAGATCCCTTTTTGTTTATCTTTCTCTTTGAGCTATGTGTGGTACTCCCGCTCTATACCCTCAGAGGCTGCGTCCCGAAACAGTGGCCAGTGGTGAACTCTCCATCCAGCATGTGTTTATTTGAAATTCGAATAGGCCGACATATACACACGATCGTCAGTTGGTGTCGGAAATCCATACGGATCAGAACTATGCATATTAGTCGCTGGAATATAAAGCGGGTCTCACTGCTCCTCAGCACCGCCCTGCTGCTCTACGTATTTGTTTTCTCCAGCGGATATCACAAGTACCAGATCGAGGGCATTATCAGCCGAACGCAACCGGAAAAGGTCTGGGAGTATGTGGCGGATTTTAACAAGATGCGACTGCTGAACCCTACCATGTGAGTATTGACAAGATTTTTTGAAAAGTTTCTAAAGGTATGTAGATAAAGTTAAGATATATATTTAATTCTTACTTGTTTTAGCATCAACTTCAAGATCTTAGCTGACCATGGCCACGCCCACGACTGGCGTTATACGGTGGAGTATACGGAACGACTTTCCCACTGGCCTCACTGGATAAACATAGCTACGGCCAAGTATGTGGTTACCAAGACCATGCCCGGAGTGACACCAGTGGCCTATGCCATACAGTCCACCCACGAGACCTGCTTCTTCAGCGGATTCTACTGCCGTGAGTTGGAGAAACAATTAAAAGATGATCTAAAAACCATTTTAAACACAATATTATCAATTTTCGCAGTGCAATCTCACAGCGATTTCATCTTCAAGAATTCTAACGGAGATACCTTTGCCCAGGAGAACATCCAGTACCAGTGTCCGCCTCTCTTGGGCAGCATGTGTCGCCGGGAGTTGGAATTCCAGAGGCAGGCGGTGATGCACAACCTAACGCATATATTTAGCAGGCAGAGGGGGAAGTAAATGTGTTCAAAAGATACTTAAAACCTAAGACCTAAGTCAATGTCTTATACTAAATAAAAACGAAGCGATTATTTAATTTTAAAATGCTTTACTGATTCTTAAACACAGTTGTTTTCCTTTATTTTTGTCCGAATCTTTGAGATAATTTAATAATAGCTTTCAAAAACCATTTATTACTTCTTGTAACCCATAGTTTCTTTTGAAAATAATAGTTTACATGTACATACAAACCTAAACTTCAGTACTTTTTGTGGGATAAAAATAATTTATATGCGTTAAAATGTTTGCATGTCTTCTTCATCGGTGGACTTAGATGTTAGGTGTTTATAATGTTCATAATGTGCACAAAAAAATTGAATTTTAACTAAATTGGCTAGTTAATTGCTCTCCGGCTGGCTTAATGTTTTACAGTTAACATTGTACCAGATCGATGCTACAACCTACTATAGTCTTTTTTGCACAAGTTTCTCTGCTGTTAACTTTAGCTTGGCTTTTGATTAATTCATGTCATCTTCGTCAATATCTGATTTTGTATATAGATTTCATTTTTAAATTCAATAGTTATCCTTTGTAATCAGACCTTGAATTGTTTCTGTTAACTTTTAACTTAAGGTTGCTGTCTTTCCTCTGCTCCTTCTCACTTAAACAAGTCCAATCGCTTTCGTCTGGTGGGTCCCCCAACGGCGCCGCCACTTCTTGCCGCTCGTGCTCGAGATGCTGCTGCACTCGTCGAAGGAGCTACCGGTGTACTCGGAGCGCTCACCGATTCAACGGAGCTGGTCTGCGATGCTCCGCCGCCTCCGAAAACTGAGCCGAACCAGCGAGTGAGCTTGGTGGCCTGGGTAGGCTTTCCATTCTGTCGGGGGGATTTGGGAGACTTGCGTAGCGCCTGGGTGGCGGCAGCGGCGGTGGAGCTGCGCGTTCCAGGATTCGGCTGGGTCTTCTCCTGCGTAATTCCCGAGCCGATCAAGTAATTTGTGATCTTATTGGCCTGCGTGGCCCTAGCGGACTGCTGATCTGGCTGAACGGGCGAGACATCCCCGGTGGAGTTCAGCCTCATGCGACTACCGAATTCTCCGTTATTGGTTATCTCAAAGAAGTCATCTTCCAGCAGCGTTCTCCGTCGCTGGGTGATGATGTTAATGGCTGATGGTACCTCAGGTGGCTCCTTCTGAGTCTGCGGCAAAGTGGGCATGACCTTGGGGCTGGTTTTCTCCTTTTGTGGATGGCGTGGCTCAAATATTTTCTCTAGGATATCTAGGCAAGATCGCTCGCTTTTCTTTTTCGGAGAGGGACCATTAATCTTGGCATGCTGCTGCTGGAATTGCTTTACCTCCGAGCCAAAGATCTTGAAGCCCTCGAAGGGGGAGGAAGGCCGTGGCTGGGCCAAAGGAATCTGCGATATTTCCGAGGAGATGCTAAATAAATCCGGTGATTTGTTGGCATTTCGCTTAGCGGGCGGCAATCCCAATCCTCCCCCAAAACTAGATTTGCTGGGCGACTCCTGTTTCCGTTTTCTTTTCAAGGCCTTGGTGCGACGACTTTGCGTGGCATCCTGCGGTGAGCTCTCGTCATGGGAGCTGTTGATTACCACCGCTTCACTCTGTGATTTGGTGACGGGCATCACCTCCGAATCGCTAAGCAAATTAAACGCAGACGGCAGCCTTAGTAGTAGGGGCGTCTGCTGGGGTGTGAAGGGCACCCGAAAGGCAGGTGCCTCCATGGCATCCAAGTTGTCTGGGATTCGCTGGGCACATTGCATGTACTCCGAGGACAACGAACTGCCGCTTAGCACTTGGGGCGTGGGACTAAAGTGCTTGGCTGAAGGCTTAGCTTTTGTTTTACTTGTTGTGGTACTTGGTTCGGGTTCCGGCTTACATTTTCTCGGACGTCCTTTCTTTCGTTTGGGGGTCTCCGTTTCGGGCTTTTTAGGGGTCTGATTCTTTTGCTGTGCTTCAACTGGCTTAACTTTCTGCTCCAGTTTCACGCTAGACTTGCTTGTCTTGGGCGTTTGATTCCCCTCAGCCTTGACCCTCTTGGGAGTGCTCTTCTTGGCGTCTTTTAGGCTGTGGTGCTTCAAGTACTTGTTGTTGATCTTGGACTCGGCGGATCGAGTTAATCGCTGCATTCCCCGAGTGGCAGGACGTCCCGTATCTTGAGGGCTTACTGCTTGCCGGACTGGTTTTCGCTTTCTTATTGAGGGCTCGGTTTTGGGTGTGGTTAACGGAGCAGCTTTCTTTGCAGCAGGCGGTGTTGTGGGTATGCTTTCCAAGGATACCCTTCTCAGCCGGATGTTGAGTTTCTTGGGCTTGGGAGGTTCTGCAGCAACCGTTGAGCGAGTACGCTTTTTGGGGGCCACCACAACTTCAGGCACACCATCCTCCTCCGAGTCTGTGAGCTCCAAATTCTTTTGTGGCGTCTTCCGCTTGCTAAATTTTCTCTTCGATTTGAATCTAGGCGATTCATTCACCTTGGGCGTTTGATTCGGAGGCGTGTTTGGAGGCGTAACGATCTCACAATCGTCGCTGGAAACCACCAAAACCTGATTGGGGTTCGCTACAGCCTCCACTGTTATGGCCTCGACATCAGAGTCGGAAGATTCAAAGATCAGCGGCGACATGGCCACGATATCATCCACGCTGTTTTCTGATAATTTATCTTGCTCTGGCGGCTGTTCTGGAGGATTTTCTAGGGAAGCGATGGTGGAGCAGACCTCCGAGGAGCCGCTAAGCGTGCTCTGGCTGTTCTTAGAGGCCAGCCAGAGGTTGAGGTTGTGCTTGTACTGCTCCGGCGCCACGAGTGGCAGACTCGTTTCAAACTGATGGCGAAAGCGACGCAGACGGAAGTCCCTGAAAGATCATGAAAGGAACATTATAATTAATATACTCCAAGGTTAGATAATAGTCTTCTTTACTATGTCATTTACTTGATATACTCGCTGAGAAATCCACGCTGCTTGTAGTAATCCTCGAGATCTATGCGCTTGCTGAACACCTCTTTGGGATCGGGCAGGTGAAACTTCCGGTCGAAGCTCTGAAAGTTTCGATACTGATGCTCCAGGCGTCCGCCCAACCGCAACACATTGTACAGCAACTTCACATCGGACTGCGGCGAGGGAAGTGAGTGGATTATTTAAGCTCAAAATCCAGTCAAATGCGATTGACTCACCGTAATGTCAACGCTGGAGATAACCATGTTTACTCTGCCCTCGAAATGCTTTAGCAGCATGGAGGTGCAGAAGTTGTTGTTCAGTGAGTGCCCGCGATTGTCCACCAGAATGTAGTCGAACTTGAGGCGGCTGAGATCTCCAATGCTGCGCAAACTGCTCCACTTGGCCAGGTAAACGTTGTGCGGAGAGTCTGTGGTGTCTGTTGAAAGGAGTGCGACTTTAATTAATATTTTAATTTCAGAGTATTGTGAAATATTACCTTGTACCCCTTGAATGGTGTACACTGCGAGATCCGTGAGTGTGTCCAGGTGAAACTGCCACCCGGCAAGCAGCTGCTCATCATTCTGCAGCACTATCAGGATCTTCTTCGTTCGATCCAAAGCACTCAGCAGAGCCGCCACCGTTGCCTGCTTCCCCAAGCCACTCTCGTCGTTGAGAATGGTAAACTCTCGCTTGGCTAGGCGCTCGTAGAGGAAGCGCACTGCATCCAACTGGAAGCTCTTGAGGTACTGCGTCACGTGGCTGGTTACCAGTGATTCCGCCGAGAGCCGCAGCTCCGGCGTTTGCTCAGACACAAAGTGGTACATGCTTCGGGCGCTAATGATGTGCGTGGTGCAGCGCCAGGTAAATGGCCACCAGAATGTAGAGCAACTGCAGGTACGAGAAGATTACAAACATCGAGAACGAGCCTATTATCATCTTACGCGCCGCCGGCGGCCCATCGAATTCGATATTTTCCGGATTCAGAGTGTCCACCAGGTGGTTGTTGTGGCTGCTGCTGTAGGTGTAGCTGGGATGGTGGACGAAATGCATGTGTTGTCGTGGCAAGCGGGGGATTGAAGGATCTTTGCGGCGGGATCCCCTTGGGGGCAGGAAGAAAATGTAAGAAGAAAATATTATTTTTGGCTCCAAGTATGCCCAGTTGGCGGGGGAACGCTGAACTGGTTGGTTTAATTCTTATAAGAACAGCTGGTCACACTTTTTTATCAGCTGATAGGCACCAACAGGGCTGGCAAGGGTGAAACTAGCTAAAAACTAGTGTTAATATGAGGCTTGAATAAGCTAAGTATGCCTTGAATCGACTCACGATAAGTACTCAATTTAAAAGCTATGAATGGAGGGAAATGTTATAATTAAATCCTTTTAATTTCCCCATTTTGCATAGTTTTATTACAACTGAATTTTTGAATAGAAAAACAGCTAAAAAATCGCCAGATTATTCTGAATGTATTTTGACAGATCAGCCTTTTGGCATCACTAATAGCAAAGGCGGTTTGTTTTGCTCAAAACTTGTTTAAAACAAAATATTAAAAACCGCCATGGCAGTAGCGAAAAAAGAAAAACCAGCGGCTAAAAAGAAAAGCCCACAGAAGGCCAAACAACAGAATGTCAAGACATCACCTGCCACCCCACCTGCAGTGGTAAAACAAAGGACAGTAGTGACCCCTTGGAGAGACACGTGCGTGCATTTAAATCTCTTAATTAAACATTAAATAAATGTATTCTACAAATTTCCAGTTTAGAGTTCAATGAGACATATGCCGGGCTATTTGGCAAAGGCTCCAAGACCGCTGATCGTCGTCAGGCACTTAGTAAAATACGCATTTGGAGCCTGCGGCGAGGAAACCTCTGCCCGGCAGCTGTTTTGGCCACTTCAGTGCTCGTCCAAGCACAGCTGGAGGACAAGCAGGGAAATGCCGAGATACAGACCACCTATGCCAGCGCCTTTACGAGATTCTACAACTTCATGTCCTCGATAATTCAGGGTCACAACATGAGCAGCATGTACGAAACGGCCAAGGAGTTGGGCCTTCAGTCATTCATTGTGGATTTGCGGCACTTGTGTGCCCACGGACAAGAGCTGCCGCCAGTGGAGGTGCTGAGAAGCACCACTGAGCATTGCTTAGAATGGCTGAGAACGTATTACTGGCTGCCGCACAAGGAGACCATGTCCAATTTGGTTGCTGAAAAGCTGCAGCGCAAAGACAAGCTTAAGTTTGAAAAGGAAGTAAACAGTCTGCTGGAGATTTATGACTTAACCCTAGAGTGCCACCTCAAGGGAGCTGATAAGCTCAAGGCCATTAGTAAACTGAAAACCAGTGCGGAGTTCAACAAGATTCGCGTCTACTCCTCAAGCAAGAAGGCAAAGACCTCCAAAGCAATTCTTGATGCTGTTCTGAATGACCTCAGTGCTAAGATAAAAAAGGAGTCCTCTTCGATGAAGGATTTGCTGGACATTTACATGGGCTGCTTGCTTAAAATGAAATACTTTCTGGGCGTTGGTTTGGAAATCGGTGACAACGAGGATGTGCTTATTGCTGGAACCCAGGATCTCTTCAGATTACTCGCCATGCAGGGTTACATTGAGAATTTCTTTGTGGCTTTGGTTCGACTGACTGAAAATCCAAATGAAAGTGAAGAAAGGCGGCTGGGTGCCAGTTACTGGGCCACGAAGATGATTCAAACCTTTGGAATGCTGTTCCGCATGAAGCGCATGTACAAGGAGGAACTTGATTTGGTTTGTGGATAAATTGTTTTCTTCCTGAACCCGGTGCTAATTCAAGAGTTTGTTTCAGGACAACAAGCTAAAGCCAGTGGATTTCTCTTCCCTCAACACGAATGTGCATACGAAAACCATGCGCAGCCTCTTAGTACACTCTGGTGTGGATTCTTCAGTCACGCTTATTTTTGGTGATAATCCCAAAAAGGCTAAAACGTGGGTTTTCGATCGGGAGTTTATCATGCAACGTGTTGCTCCTTTCAGCAAATACTCAGGTCCTATTCTCAAGGGGTGAGCTTCACTTTTCTTACTGTTTAGAGGGGTTTAAAGTTATATCTTTGTTTTCAGCTTGTTGCCACTGGCGGATCCACCTTTTAGCCAGATTCAGCAGACATCTTTGACCGAACTCTGTAATATACGCTTGGGGGAATACAAGGAACCAGCGGAACCAGAACCTATGGAAGATGATAGTTCATCGGTGGAGAGCTATAACCTGGAATATCTGGAAAAACTAGTGTCCGCACAAGCTCAGAGTAAAGAAAATACATTTGAAACCTCAGATTTGGGAATTTGGACCATAGAGAAAGGTAGACTTTTGTTCAACAATATTTACCTTGAAATGCTTTAAAGTTTTATTTATTAATTTCAGATAACGACTGGTCCAAGTGTGCCTTGGGTGTCTTACCATGGACTCAATAAAAGTGTAAATAACATTAAGATTGTTTAATTTTCATAGAAAATAAAATCAGTACAAAACCAAACAAAAATTTTAAATATTTTGGCGCGCAGTCTTCTTCTTATACTGAGAATTCAGTGGCAATTCAGAGTGTCAGCTGACACAGCTGTGCCAGCGTTCGCAGTGCAGAACTGACGTCAACAAAAAAGCGCCGATCCGATCTTGGTTGCGAACAGGAAATTGTAATTTTGTCGCAAATATGTTTACCCTGTGGACCCTGATCGAAGCCTCGCTGCTGTGTCTGAACGCAGTCTGCATCCTGCACGAGGAGCGGTTCCTGGCGAAATGTAAGTAGTTGTTGAGTCAACTTTTCTTTTCTGGGCCACGCGATGTTAAGACTTGCATATTTTGTAGTTGGCTGGGGTCGGCAGGCAGGTCAGCAGGATTTTGGAGCGCCAACGGCCAAGGATCAAGTGCTGAACCTCATCCGCTCCATTCGCACAGTGGCCAAGAGTAAGTAGAGCTTTATAAAGACTTCAGCAATGCTTTACTAATATTATCCTTTGCAGTTCCCTTGATATTCCTTAACATAATTGCGATTTTATTTAAACTATTACTTGGTTGAAGATATAAGATCTATTGTAATAAATGTACCACATAAAGCCTTTGTAGGCGACTAGTCTTATTTGTTCACTGCGCCACCTGGCCACCGGATTTCCTTTGCAGCACGCACTTGACGCGATTTTCCAGGGCTATGCTGTAGGCATCTAGTTTGTAGGCCGCCGCCTCCAGTTTGTCCACCGTGTCGGAGATCTCGTCGATCTGCTGCATCAGTGGAGCCAATTGCTGGAACTTCAGGCTGAGCTCACTGGTCGAAGCGTTCAGATTCTCGGCAATCTGCCGCATATCCTTGTACTTGGCTATGGTGGCCTTGTTCATCTCCTCCAGCAGCTTGTAGTCCTCCAGAGGCGCGTTCAGTTCGTGGGTGATGTACTCCTCCGTCTTTTGGAACATTTTCGTGGCCAGGCGACTGAGATTCGGGTCGTGGCGAGTCAGTGCCTCAAAGCTGGAGGCGCTGGACAAGGTTGGTCCGTGCTGCGGTGAGTCCAGGAGCTGATTTGGGTCCTGTGAAGCGGCAGCAGCTGCACTTGTAGTTGGTTTTTCCGCATCCATTTCGAGGAGTTTTTCCGAGTTTTCCCAAAAACAAAGTGATAGCTGTAATCAGCTGTTGCAGCGTTGCGTTGCGAATGGCAATTTGGGGCTTTTCGCTATTCAGCATGAAAAGCAGTACAAAGTTTATCAAGAGTTTCGAATTTGGAGTACCTCTTAATTTGTGTTTAAAATTATTGTAAAATTAATTGTAATTTTAATAAAATTTATGAATCAATTTTATTAATTTTGGGGAATTTTTTAAATTTTAAATTCATAGAAAACTTGACTCCTTCAAGTAGTAATTATTAAAAAATTTTGATTACAAAACTTTTTTCAAACGTAGAAAACCGTAATTTCTTATTAGAAAACTATTTAAAGAAATAAATATATTATATATATTTGATTTATGTAGCTCCCAGGGGTTCCTAATGGAATTTTTATGACGATTTCATTACCAACATAAACAGATAAGAAATTACCATCTGTTGCAAAAAACCTATACCCCTAGGATTCCCCCTTTAATGGGTATAAAACGTCGGCCTCAAAAATGTTAGATTTTCCATTGTTTTCTATAAAGGCGAGTACACCACACAGATAAGGCATTAGTATGCTAGGAAAACCACGGAACACATGTCGCAGAACAGTGAAGATCGCAAGCTCAAGCACCTCTTCGATGGCGGCGCCTGGAATGTCTACGAGCCGGACATCCTAAATCTTGGGGTTGGAGCACCGGGAACAGATCTCCTCAGCTCCAATTGCGACAACTTCAGGAAGGCCACGGACCATTGTCTGGTGAGTGGAGAAATATTACGCAATCTGCTCCTTGAACTGACCTTGCTGGGGTTCCCTTGCAGCAACGGGAATTAAGGGACAACCAGTCGCTGATTTTCCAGTATGGACCCACCAGTGGAGCATTCGAGGTGCGCCATGAGATCGCTACATACTTTAGTGAGATGTATGGGAGCCCCGTCAAGAGGTAATCGGTTTGTGGCTGATGTGGCTTTAGCAATTATCTCATTAAGTTTGTGGTTTTCTTTAGTGAGGATTTGATTATCACCACTGGAGCTACCCAGGGCCTTCACCTGCTTCTCTCGACGGTGGTCGATTTCCAGGGCTTTATATTCGTGGATGAGTACACCTATATGATAGCTTTGGATAGTATGAAGCATTTTACCAGTCTGAACATAGTGCCTGTGAAGCTCAACGATGATGGTGTGGATCTAAAGGATCTCGAGGAGCAGGTGTCCAAGCGACGCTTTGATTCGAAGACAAAGGAGTTTTGGGGGATATACTACACCATACCCACCTACCATAATCCCACTGGGATATTGTTTTCACCAGGTAAGATGGTACTTGAATTGGAATCCTATGGAATTTATAATTAGCTCTTGAGATTTTCAGAGATTTGTCGTGGAATTGTGCAGCTGGCCCGCAAATATGACTTTCTGGTGGTCTGCGATGATGTATATACTATCCTGCATTACGGCGAGAAACCTCAGCATTCCCGCCTGATGTCCTATGATGACAGAAGTGATCCGGACTTTGCAGGACATGTCATCTCCAACGGAAGCTTCTCAAAGATCCTGGGACCTGGAGTACGTGTGGGTTGGCTGGAGGTTCCGCCGCGAGTAAAGCCTATTTTGGATGGAAGTGGGTTTGCCAACAGCGGTGGGTGCTTCAACAACTACACGGCTGGCATAGTGGGAAGTCTCTTTGAGCTAAGGCTGGCCCAGGAGCAAATAGCTCGGTTCTACGAGGCTTACAAGGAACGAATGCTGGCCACCACTGAGGTACTCCGTAATGAACTGCCCGAGGGATGCAAGTTGGTCAGTCCCAAGGGCGGGTACTTCATCTGGGTGCGGTTACCCGAAGCCCTCGATGCCAGAGAGTTCCTCAAGTATAGCTTGGAACATCACAAAATCTACTTTATAGCTGGACCACGCTTCTCCCTGGATGGTGAGACTGGCAAGCAGTTCTTCCGATTGTCCATCGCATTCTACCCAAAAGAAAAGCTGGTGGATGGAGTCAGGAGGCTTTGCCAGGCTCTCAGGGATTATATGCAGACCCAAAAGACCCCCCACGTGTCTTAATATGGCAAAATAATTTTATTGATGTGGGCTGACTGCTATCATACTTTAAATAAGGCTTATAAAGATGTGACTTGGCACTAAACTACTTATCAAGATGTTATCTACTACATAAAGAGATATATATACGATATACACACACACAATTGTTGTACAGATTCTTGGGCACGATGCTTAAAAATATCACAAATCTGATAAATTCTATACAAATACGCAACAAATAGTATAGTTACAGCTCAACTGTATCTGCGTTTGTATCTATATATCTTTAACCGTATCTGCATCGGTATCTGCTTGTCATTTGTGCTGCACTGCGAATGTCTACAGATTTCAATATCTTCCGATTGCTCATAATACTTTCGCTTGAATTGGAATGCCCGCTGGCGGATTTAGTAGGTCGCATCACCCATTTACTCGGAGAAGGTCAGCACGATCTCCTTGAGCGATGTATACGTGCCGATCACCAGGCCCAGGATGCCCACAATAATGAGCACAAAGTTGCCTAAGGGAATGAAGGATTAGTCTTCCGTTTTTACGTCTAGTTTAGAGTTAAACTCACTGAGTAGCAGCCAGGCCTTGCTGAGTCCCTTGGTGTTGTACCAATGCGTGCAGATCTGAATGAGGGCAGGGAAGGCCAGACCCAAGGCAGAAAGACACAAGGCTCCAAACAGGGAGATGAATAGCTCCAGGTTGGGTATGGCCACGGCCAGGAGGACTGTGAAGGGAAATTTTATATAGAAATCTTTGGTAAAATCTTTATAGTATACTTACAGGTCATCAGGACTAGGATCGTTCGCACGGCATACTCCCAGAAGAGAGCATTTCGCTGGGGGCCCAGGCGCTTGGCAACATAATCGTTCCAGGTAATGTCAATGGCCACATAGCAGGCCAGGCCATGAGTGATGTAGATGGCAAAGGCCAGCATTCCCTTGACGCACATGGAGAGGCTAAAAGATAGACCACTCATAAGATCACAGAATAATTACAAGAGATGCTTAAAAAAACCTACATTTCATGCTCTGGCATATTCAGTGTAATAGATCCCAGCACCGCCGACCCGTAGTTGAGGTAGCCAAAGAGACCCATGCCCACGTACAGGAACACAATCAGAACCATGGACACATTAAGGACTCCACAACTGCCGCCGAACTTCTGCGGTGTCTTCATCTCGTTCTCCAGCGGCAGGATAACACCGATGGCCTCCAAGGCAAAGAGTACGGTGCCAAAGAATAGCGGGAAGTTCTCTGGCTTGCCAAAGGCATCCTTGCCCTCGGTGGTAACAGGCTCCCGGAAGATGTAGTAGCAGATGATTCCAAAGGAAACCATGGTAATGGCATTGGCCAGCGTGGAGAACGGTGCCAAATACTTGAGGTTGCGCACCCAGTTGATCAGGATCAGTGGCAGCAGGATAATGATCATGCAGAGCCTCACATCGATGTTGGTATCACCCACAGCATCCACAATGGCCTTAATATTGGAGGCCACGAATACAACGTACACACAGCAGGTGCCCAGTTGGTAGATCAGCAGGAAGGTATTGACCACGGTCCCTATGTAGGGGGCCATAGATCGGAAGAACTTGGGTCCCTCGCCCAAAGCTGTCTCCGCCACTGCCGGGTAGTTCATGCTGGGCATCTGTGGGGAGAAGTGGGTTTTTATTAGAAAAAGGATTTATATTTATTGAATTATTAAAATTCTTTAAATATTTTTCGTACTTTTTATTTAACTAAAAACTGGTTTTGTAAATAATAACCATTAGGAACCACATACAGTTGATTTAAAAAAATGCTAATTAGTTTCAATTTAGGTTTGAAAAAACTTATCAGAAGCCTAAAAAGCAGCTGTTTAATTTTAAATATTTCTAAAACAACTGCTGATAAGTTAAATTCAGGCTTTTTACTTAATTGTAAACATTGCCAGTTTTAGTACATTTTATTACCTTCTTTCTTCGGCACAATTCAAACTCCGCTTTGACTAATTGATGGATGCAATATGTACAAATAAATCCAATTACTATCGTGCCAATTGAGCCTGTGATATAGCCAGAGTTACGGAAGGCATTGGGCATGGCCAGAATACCTGTGCCCAGGGAACCCTTCAGTAAATGAAAAAGAGTTTCCGAATTTCTGTGGTAAAAATCATATAATTAGTATTTAAATATCTTATTTTTATTTAGAGTTATTTACTTACGTTGTGGGATGCTCTACTTCGCGATTATGGTAGGGATTGTAGTCGGGATCCTTGGCCACAATGGCCTTGTTCTTTTGACCCTTCTCGGCCAGCTCCAGCTTGTCTGCATGATCGCTGACATAGGCTGTGTTGCTGTGTCCATTCTTAGTCATGACTGTGAGATGAAAGAGATAAATTAATTTAAACATATTCTGTAAATGTATTAACAAAAACAAAAAAAATTAAGTGCCCATGAAAATAAATTAACAAAATCCGGAACTACTATTAACTTAGGCAATAAATAATAGATAAAGACGTCTTAAATATTCCATAATTCATACCCTTTAAAGAAATTTCCACCTGTAGCACTTTAGCTGTATCTACGACTCTCTCTGTGTTGCTGCATCTGCAGCTGTAAATGTATCTGTATCTTTATCTGAATCTGTATCTGTGGCGCAACAAGTGCGTGATGTGCACAGTGCGCGCTGCTCTGAAAATAGTTTGTGCCGCTGACATATTTCTAAATTGAAAGCAGACCTCGGCAATGTCAAGTTCAGTGCTAGCGAAGCGTTGCCCCGATCCGACTGCATGCCCATACCCATGCCCCATCCACTCCTCCCTTTCCACTACTCAAAGGGTAGTAGCAGCAGCACGAGTACCTGGCATTTCGTGCAGTGTTTTTGAGACGTGCTAAAATAGAACGAAGCGAAATAACAAAAGCCAATTTCAGTGTCACTTGTCTACGGATCGGACTTTGCTTGTCCGCCCTAATCGCTCCACCCCTCGTATCTCGGCCCATGCTTAATTAGAAAATATGTGTGTGCTGGCTGTGTGACAACGGGCAATTCGAGAGTTTACGGCTCTTCCAGTTAAGATAATCTCATCTCAGCCCGTTGAGATATGGAAATTTTGGCAAATTGCCATAACTTTTCCTGTTCGTGCAATTGTCATTAGCTAATTGTTCAGATGATATCTGCAGATCAGATATGTTTTGATATGATATATGTCAGACCTAGACCCAATCAAGAACTTGAATGGCTCTCTGCATAATCTCAAGTACGGCGGGTTTTCTGTCTGAGATATGCGGAAGTCATTAACCGATCTCTCCGGGGAGCTCTTGGTTATGTGATTTAACTGAATACACTTTTGGGAACTCTACTGGGTTGAGTAACTACTGGGATAATCTATGTTAAATAATTCATTTATAATAGGAACAATTGCATGCTGGCATAAATAATGATTTAAAGGGAAATTTTCTGATATATAGGGGAACTTTTAATAGCCCAATTCCGGCTTGGGTTTTGTGAACATGAAGAAAACACTTTTACAGGTCGTATGAGTAATATTTATGAATGGTAAATAAAGTGAATATGAATATGAGCTTATGACTCGCATGTCTAATGACTTTATGAGAAATTCCTAAGACCTGACTTGCATAGTAATTTTAACGAAAGTATAAGTCCGACTTCTCACAGTTTAAGCCATAAATATGGAACAAGTAATGTTTTTTTTCTCGAGAACTAATTTAATGTGAAATTCTTGAATTCAAAATAAACATAAAGAAGAGCTTTCTAATAGTCCAATTCCGGCTTTTTGTTTTAATACAAATCGCTGATCATCACCGAAAATAGACAAAGGCCAGGGAGACTGCGCAAAACAGAATTCGCAGAAATAATCTCCATAATTTATTTCAACTATCCGCAAAAAAAGCAAAACAAAACAAACCCCTTTAGTTTGTTTTACTAATGAAGTGCAGGCGGTTTTAACTGGATTGAGATTTGCCTTTGCGTTATTATAGTATAGTTTAGTATAGTATGCAAATAAATTAATTTTATGTGACGATGTCGATTTGCAAAATTGCCAATTTGCTTTGACTTGGCTGTGCATGATTTAGTGGGCCTCATCCTTTCCTTTCTCGATTTATTTTGTTCACTTTTTCTATTTTCCCCTTTCTGGCAGCTGTCTATAAATAGGCAAAAAACAAAATATTTTTGAAAATGTTTTGAGCCAAGAATTCCCCATGAATCGCTGCTGGCTCGCTCGCTCGCTCGCATTCTGTTCACGTGAACGCCGGCGGAATATCAATTGAAAGCGGCACGCGACTCTCTCGGCTTTTTGTTTTGGTTTCTTCGCTGTTATTTTTTATTGTGCTTTTATTTACTCACTAATGCTGCTTGGTTTTTTTTTATGTTTTTTTTTCCACCACGTCTAGACCCGAGAGTTAGCCAAGTTCAATGAGCCAGGCCAAGCTGTTCGGCCTTAGACGACGTCGTTAGCAGCAATTGACTCGCCGCCGCGGAATACAAATTTCAATTGACAGCTCAGCATTTCAGGTTGCCAGCAGCGGATCTTGGCCTGGCCCAAACGCGATCGGCTTCTAAGCCGCTACTGCTGGCTTATAAAAGCCGTCGGCCTTGCTCCGCTTAATCATTTCGCTTTTCGAAACCACAATTTTCGACTCTGCTGGCTCTGGCAGTGAATTTTGGAGTGGAAAAGTTCTTGGCAGGTGGAAAAGTGGCACTGAATAAAGGCGGGGACAGCAACTTCTGTTTTCGGCCGATGAATGTGGCAAAGTGGCAACTAAACACAACCAGGGCAGGTTTTTAATCGAATTTTTCATGCCAGGCAAACGCATTAATCAAAGCGTTTTCGGGGAGGAGGAAAAATAGCGATAGTCACACAGGAAAATTGTTATACAATAACTATCAAAAATTTGTAACGACATAATAAATTTTAAAATATATTTATTAATATTTATATATATATTTTTTAGCCTGGGTTACGAAACAAATGGTTCAAGCATTTCTCAATAAAAAAGTTTATCATTTTAAACCCTAAAAGTAAGTTTAACAAAAAACTTACTTCACAGAAAACATAATAAGGCTCAATAATTATATATTTCTTTTCGACTTCTCTTAATAACTGGTTAGTTTTTGGTTTTTGGGTTTGGAAAAATTTATTTAAAACTTTAAATGAATAATGCACACTTCGTTTGCACAACACCTTTTATTGAAAGTTAATATTATTGATTAAGTTTACACATGCAAATGGCTAATGACAGCATTAAGCAGATAAAATTGGCAATCAATGGCTAGTAATTATTTATTGTGATATGTTAACATCGCTATTTTTTTCCAACCTTTACTCAGGAGTGTGCAAATGTCGGCGAAGTCATGGTTCTTCGTTTGTTAACACATCAGCTTGGCCAACTGGACGTATGAGTGATTTGTGCTTTTTATCTGAGACTTCTATGTTGGACCTTATCAGGCGCTCGGTTGCAAAATAAATAGAGTTCCATGGATTTATCGCATTGTAAATATTGAAAAGAGACTTGAAATTATGTTACTGAAATTTGTATTTTAGGTTGGAGATTAGTAAATATTGAAATAATACTCGATGAGTCGTATCTAAAGTTAAATTCAATGGGTTAATACTCCATTAGTTAAGATAATTCCTGAACTTGATCTTTGTTGGTTTTGGAAATGTGTAAATAATTTAAAAAGGAATTGAGGTACTAAAAAGTGAATTCTAAAATGCAGACTATTAATAATAAACTTTTAATTTTAAAACCAATAATATAAGATATTGTTAAGCTAAGTAACTACCATTTTTGGGTGCTTAAAATTATTGCTGGCTTATTAATTCATTGAATAAAAAGGCTTTAAGATATGATTTCTTCTTACAAAGTGGTCTTAAAGTCTAAGTTATATTTATATTTAAGCCAGTATCATATTTATATCTCAGAACAAATTAAAGTTATTAATCAAAATTAACAATAAATCATGAACCCTTGCTCCTTGCACTTTTCCCGATCTATTTCTGTCTCTATCGATGATTTGCGTCAAACGTTTTTGGCTAAATTTAACTGCAATTAATTGCGGGTTCCCGGGTTTATAGTCTTCACTTAACTTAGCTAAACTGAACCGAACGATCTGTGCACTCAGACCCGACTTACTAATTTGCAAAAGTCGAGCATCGCGACTTCCGCTGTCTAATTAGCCCGAAAAAAAAACACTTTACAAAAATAAAAGCATAAAACACACACAAAAATAGAGAGATTGCCAGAAATTTGCTCACTTACCGTCGTCGTTTGAGGGATTGCAAAACTCTGGTTTATTAACGGTAGCGAGTGCAGCTTCTGGTGCATATATTTTGTATATATATATATTCGATCTCGAACTCTTGGCAATGCCGCTTAGTTAGTTGATTATTTTGACAATTAAACGAAACCCTCGAAAAACATAAATCTAAATCAACGCTAAACAGAAACCGCAACGCCGCGCACTTGCACTACACACTATATAGGCGATGATGATGATGTACGAGGTACGAGTACGATATAGTTGGTCGGATCGGATGGATCTGCGGTGTGATCGTGTTGGCCGCGCGTTAACGACTAAATCAGACCCAACGTGGGTCACCAGTTTTAAGCATCGCGCGAAACGTTGCACGACACGCACACCACAGTCACACTTTTCACACACACACACACCGCGAAACATCTCGCACATTTGCCGAGTGTCGCAGAATCCAACGGATGGATGGTTGAGGGAGGAGCGGGAGGGATGCTGAGTAACGGTGGCTTTTGTTTGTGTATCAATCTGATCACTTAGGAGCATTACAAAAGGGAATAGAAAATCCTGGACTGGGTTTATTGATCAGCCCTCAGGGCTATATATCCATGGTTTATGGAGTTGTTTACCCAGAAATTGTTATTGAGCTTAATAAGTTTATGATTTAAGGTTTTAAGAGGGAAGTTACAGAGTCTTCAGAACTTCTCAGATCTACTTATATAGTTTTATGTGTGGCTTAACAATTACCTTTATTTTCCCTGATCAATAACATGGTTTTCAGGGTTTCTTTATTTTAGTATTTTACACCTAATTGTTTCGCGTTTTGTAAAGGTATTGATTTTAACAGTTGCATTCCAGTTTTGTAGAATTTATGCCTCAAGTGTTACCTGGTAAGTTAAGTGAGACATTCTTAATTATTTGTAACGAATGTAAGCTATTTAAATGACTAGAGCTCACTTTTTATTACTGTTTAAATAGTCTATGTTTACTTTTGAGGTCTGAGCTACTATGGATTTTATTAATCAAACAAGGTTTTATAGTAAAAAATCTATAATAGAATTTACATATTAAGATTAATATTTATTTTAGTTTTATTTTACATTCTGTTTGATTTAAATTAAAACTAAAGCTACAGGGGGTGCAGCTATAGCTACTAAGGCTTTTGGCTAAGCCTAATATTTATTATAATAATATTTAACAAATTTAAAGCAATTTTTGTTTATAGTAAGAACGAATTAAGGTTTAAAAATGTATATAATTTAGAATTTTTTAAGTTTCTATTTAAAGACAAAATCGTTTCCTGCTTTAAGTCAAGTTACAACAAACTGGACACACAGGTTAGTTGCACCTTTTGATTAACCAATGTACTAGCAATTTCTAGGCTTCTAAAGTAACTCGCCTTCCTATTTAGATAATAATTAAAAGAACAAATGCAATTAAATATGTAATATTAAACACACATCTCCTTGGGAGTTCTTTGACTCAGTTCCTTTCCTGCATTCCCTCAATGGTCAAAATCTTGTCCCTAAGCAGCTTTCCCCCATATTCCCCAAGCTCATCTGTTAACCATAAGCGATCGCTTAATGACAGTCACTCAACACGTTTTCATGTAACCACCATCAAGGCCTCATCTTCTCGGCTCCTCGTTCCTCCTCGCCATCCCAGAGCCGTGGGCCACTTTCCTGTCTTGGCACAGAGAGCGAGACATTGCCAAATATTTGGACGCGGGGCATTGTCTGGTGGCTTATGGCAAGACGGCAAAAAGAACCAGTAACCAGCTACTACTGTGACCAGGCCAAGACACTTTGATCGGCGAGCAATTAACATGTTTTTTTTCAGTGCGTTTTGGTTCAATCAACGATTCGAGGCGATGGCTTAATGCACTTTCTCAGCGCCAGCTAACTGGTTTTAAGTCAAGAAGGAGACGGAGAAGGAGGAGGGAGTGTGTGTGGTGTGGAGTGCTGTTCTGCGGCGGCCTGTTAACTTGGCCGAATGAAATTTCCTGCGCCTTAATAGTCTGCCTGCATTGCGCATACGCCGCATGTGCCTGGGAATTACCCCAGTTATCCCTCACTGGAGCGAAGCGATCAATAACCAGAGCGATACGTGATACCTCTACCCAAAACCAGTTTCCTCCATCTGGCCAGGCTCTGACGTAGTCTCTGTGTCTAGCCACTCTTGACTTTGGCTTGATCGAAAGGGAAGCTGGTTCCGAGTTGGCCAAAAACAGATTTGCGCATTTCTTCTCACCAATGACGTCGGCAAAGCCTCTCTAATGGCCTAATATGGTTAATGGTTTAATGGTTTAATGGTAATAGATCAATGGACGGCTTCAATTAAGTTGGTAGTGTTAATTTTTAGCGAGAATTGCCAGTAATTCTCACATAGTCATAAATACTAATATTTAAGCCAATTTATTTTTATTATGACTAGAATTAATCATAGTTGACCAAGGAAAAACATCCATAATTTTTCAGGGGAAATGATGACTGCGAGGTGAAAACTCTAATTTAACTGAATGCTAAAAAAAGCTTTTAGCTTTAAGCATATGTATTTAGATATAGTTATGGAAATGACACATTTCCAATCTGATCAGGCAAGGCAAACTCATTTGCGGTTAAATATATAGAGATGCCGTGATAATTGCATGCAAATTCCATCTGATTAGGTGTAAAAGCACACAGAGTGCTTGTTTCGGCTTAAATTATATTTAATTTGCGGAATATTGGCGCTTACAGTGAGCCACGAAATTGGGCGAACACTCGGGAATTTATGAATCTGTGTTTTTATTTAATTAAATATATATGTAAATATATAAATACTTTATGAAAATATTGGAATTTTTAAATCTGTGTTTTTATTTAAGTAAATAATTAAATATATATGTAAATATATAAATATTTTATGTTATTTTATTTATTTATTTTTTGAATGAAATCAATAGTATTATAATCAGTGAAATTTTGTTTCGTGAATGAAATATTTGGTTGTTAGCATTATCAAGTCATAATTTTAACTTAAAAGGAATAACTTTTTGTTCAAATTATTAAATTAAAATAGTGTTAATATAAAAAGCTTCTCAGTCAATTTCTTCGTTAAAATTTTGATTTATTATAATATAATATATATAATAAATGAATATTCAAAACATAATCATATATACTTGTATAGCTTACATGCATCAATGGAAAAACACGTAAAATTACCACCCGTTATTTCTTTATTTATTTTAAATGTAAATTACAAACTTAAAAATGTGTTTTTATTTTAAACGAATTTCAATTTTTAATTTATTTTTATTTTTAAATATTGGTAAAGGTGTTGAAGATTTAAAAAAACATTTCGTAATAGCATTTTTGTAAATAAATATTTGCTAAAGAGTTTAATCAGATTAAGAATATTTCTGTAATTTTTAATTATAATAAATATAAACCAATTTACTTTACCATAATTTGAGAATATATTTTTTTTATTAATTTTTTTTTCGCAAATAAATTTCCTCCAATTTTCCTTAGTGCATCCGATAGCTAGCCAAGTGAGCAGCCGCATAATACCGCCAGTTGGAAAATTGATTTCGCCCTGAACTTGTGCTGCCCTGCTGGGTGTCACACAACAAAGAACACGTGCCGCTGGTCTATTTCTGGTTCGAGATGTGCTCTCCGCTTTCATTTACATCTCTTTCTCTTCGAGTGCCCTGATCCGATCCGATGTCAACCACGGTCAGTCAGGTGGTCGGTCGACTGCCCTTTGGCCTCGCCAATTTTCCCCGACTTTTACTTTCCAGCGGGGGTGAGGCGGCAGTGCCTGGGTCCATATCTCATATTCCATATCTCATGGCATCGTGTAATTTTTTCGTGGCAGCTCAATTGAAAAATTGCTTTGTTATTCTCAATTTGAGGCTCTAAACAGTTTTAGGCGCTATGCGTTGGGTTCAATCACGAATTGCGCACAAAAGAGCGAATCCCATTTTGGACACCTCTGTGTGGTTGCTGATGCTGCTTCTGCTGCTGCCGAGTGCTGATGAGTGCTGATTTATTATTATTATTATTAGATTGGGGTTGAAGGAAGTGGGAATTGAGGGTGACACAGTTTCTGCCAGCTGCCTGCTGTGCTGCTGGCAGTGCCAGATTTTGCATGCAGATCACAGCTTACCAGAGCTTTGTCCATGGGTTCGGATCAGTTGGTACCGGCCCGGTCAGGGTGAAAGGTTTCCAGGCTTCAGGTTCCTGGTGCAAGGTCTAAGATCCTCGATTGCTACCATGTCGACACCAGAGACTGTAAGTTGCACACAGATACTGCTTTTAGTGTCAGAGTTTTTTCTGTTTTCGAATTTATTCAAGAGATTTCAAAAAGATTATTTCAAATAAATTTAAAGAAAAATTGTTAGGATCATAAATATTGTTTGTTTAATATTTATTATTCTGACCGAATATAGAAACTCTTAAGAAGTTAAAATTGTCAGTAAATTCATGATTAGGTTTCAAGTTATAGCTTTAATCTTTTGTGTCAGTTAATGACAGTCTTGGAACGTTCATTAAGTCACATTTTTGAAATTCCTCAACCTCAAAAAAAAAAACTGAGAACGGTAACTCGTGGGTTAATTATCTCAAAAGCTTTGGCAGCTAATCTCAACTGAAACCGTCAGAGAACTCCCCCATTAGTTTGAGTTTATCTCGGAGATAAGAATTCCGAGCAGGCGTGCACTGGCCTACAAGATCGACGACATCTTTATCAATTGCTGCCAACAAATGTCGACTGTCCGCTGTCATCTGTCTCCGGCTTTGAGTTATTTCTCACGTTCCGCTGTCTGGGCCGAGTCAGTGTGGAATTGCAATAAAAGAGCCTAAACCCAACATGTTCCGTATGGCGAATGTGTACCATCATCATCCCCCGCAATCCCCATACCCAATCTCCAAAGCAGGTATATTTATGACTGACTCAATGTTAATGTTAGTGCTTAACCGCTGACATTGCCAAGTGCTCCGTGTGCTCCGTTTGCTCCGTGGAGATCGAAGGGGCGGGGGGCTAAAGCGGTACACTCGAGCGGGTTCCGAGAGCTTTGGGATCGAGATATAGAGGCTCACATCCACTGCCACTGCCACTGCCACTGCCAAGTGCCAGTGCCAACTTTTGTTTTAAATTGAATGTCTGGCCAGATTCGCGCTTTTATTCTGTGCCCGCCGATCGCTCCACAAACAACGAACCAACGCCAAGTTCGACTCCGGCGGCTAACGCGGCGTATACTCGATTTAATTGTTCTCCGCGCGGTTCCGTTTTTATTGTGCCAATATGACTATAGCCGTGATTAGCGGATCGGGCGCAGCCTGCGATACAGTAAGTGCCTCGTAAGCGTAATTCAGCCCCGAGAAGTGTTTCCCAACTGATATCGGTCTTATTAGGTATCAGGTATCGATCGATTGAGACGGAATTCGGTCGCGGTCAGTCATAAAATGGGGGCAATATTGCTTGTTAATCACAGATAAATCTGAGCTCAATTATGGCATTTTAAATTCAGAAATTTTATTAGCAAAAATAGTGTTAAATCATTTTTAAATTTGTGGAGATAAGTGGAATTATTAATTATTAAAAAATAATTAATTTAAAGTAAATTAAATGTGGAAGTTATACAGTTTAAGTTTTAAATAATACATTTCAATTGATAATATATTAATCAAAAATAAATAAAGGTAAAGATAATACAGAAAAGAAAAGTTATGATCCAAAAATCTTGTATAAAAATTAGAGAATGCTAAAAATATGTTCATTCGATTAAAAAATAAGCCATGGGTGGTCCGTAATTACGCCACTTTATTATACTACTTGATCAGCTATTTTCAAAAAGTTATCAAAATTCATACACAATTAATCGCCAGTGTTTGTTTCATTGATAATAAAATAAAGATTAGTGCAAAACAAAAACGATTAGAGAGAAATTCGCCAGTGATCCTTTATAAATATTTGAACTAAATGGGTTGTATATCAATGATAAATCCTGTGATTCCCAGGCCAGATTTATAAGCTCAATAAATCGCAGAAAAATCGGATATACATAACGAAAAATCACAACCCACCCAAAGTTAAATCATTTAGCCAGTTGAGTTCAGTGAGACACAACAAAGTAATTGGTTTTTATGTTCGGCATGCCACCGTATATCACTTGAGACTGCAATTAGGAGAGTGTAAACACGGCGAATGATATTAGGACAGCAGCCTTATCGGGTGCTCCCCTGTGTGCTTTGGGATTTGGTTAAGCCTTTGGCAGTCATCAAGTGTCTGTTACCTAAGAGTGACTCTTTAGCAAAATAAGCGGATGGAATCGACATTACCTTCAAGTGTAATTGGTTATAAAATCTCGTTAGCTAAGCGAGTGGCGATAGAACTGTTCTCTATAATTCAAATTACCAGCTAAATGCATTTGAAAACCTTTCAAAAGTTCGCTAGGAATGATTCACTCGAGAGGGGTGATTCTACCCCACCTTCCAGTATTTATAGAAATATCTAAAACTGTTTCGAACGCGGCTTATCTATTAGCTTTATCAGGGTTAGCGGCTATTTTTGCATTTGGGGAGTACATGGATTTTTAATTAAATTAACATGCGCTACGAGGTTTAGTGGGAAGCGGGTCCTCAGATCTTTTTCTTTCCCAGTCACCTATCAACGAGCTATCGGCAGACTAGAATTAATAATAATCAATAGCGTCATTGAGCTGCAGGTGGATACAAACTTTGCCCCGTGGCCCTGATTTATATTGACTTATTCGCGGATACACCTAGCCAGATATGGGAATTCTTATCCGTTTATTTTAGGGACAGGTGGTTACTTGGCAGCCTGCTTTGTAGAATTCTTTTAGTTTAATTTCTTCAACTGAGAGCGTTAGTTGTGCTTTCGAGGAGTTTCGAGCCCTAAAACAATCCTTCAAAGGTGAGCATTTCCAAGGAGTTAGTAAAGTGAAGATCCCCCAAGTGTTGTGTGTGTGAAATTAATGAATTGAGCTTCGACTCTCAAAGTCAACAACCCGAGCTTGACTGTCATGTTTGGGGGTTTCACGCGACAAGTGTTTTTGTGAATGGCCCAAGGATTGACGCTGTGAGTGATGGATGAACTCTGTGTGTGTTTTTTTTATAAATTTATAAGCAATGTGCATGCCAAGTGGCGGAAAAAGTGTACGACTTAGGTAATACCTGGCCGATCTGCGCTGATTTTATTGCAAACAATTACGTCTTTGTTTGAAGCAGAAAGAAACCCGTTTTGGCAGTCCAATTTCAGGGTGCGTTTTGCTGTATTTTTATATATTTTGCATATATGCAAATTGCTTAAATAACGCGCCTGTCAACTGGCACGGGGATTGAGATTGCCGTAAATTAGCTTTCAAGTACAACTTGATTCTGATTTTGCTCTGTGAAAGCTGCACTTGTTATTTGTGTTTATTTTTATTTATCTATAAGTTAAGTAGCTAAATCCGCGGAGATCGGCGGCAGAGGTCACACAAATTAAGGAGAGCATTTCGTTGCAAATATAATACCAATTTAAGTGTTTTTTTTCAGCTATTTGTGGACTGGGCGAAGGGGCGTATGAGCAATGGCAGGCAGCAGGCAATGTTACTGGCACGCCACCTGGAGGCTTGTCTGCCAAGTGTTGCTTTGCGCCAACAGAGGGAGACTCTGTTGATTGACCTCCTGAAAGTAGGCAACTTTATTTCTTCAGCCTTTTTGAAATTCTCATTTTTCGTTAGTTACTTTTTTTTTGAAGAGGTAAATAAAAAACCTTTGAACGACCTGACCCAAATTCTTAAACTGACATTTGAATAAATTATTTTTCAATTATATATTGATTCAAGTCCAATGCAAGGTTGCTTCAATCTAATCCCTTAGCCAGATGCCGAAAGTCGGTCAAGTTTGAGTGGAATTTGCCAGCTTGTCAGGAAAATTGCGAATATTTCCATAAATCAAATGGGCCAGGAATGGAACCGCTTTGATCCAGTTTCATGAGGGGACTCAAGAGCAAAGGGGGACTTTTTTATGGGCGCAGACGGAACATCAGACCTGCTGCAGTTGGCGCACGTTTCGAGTTACCCCGTAAATAAACGCGACGCAGAAATGAAATGAGAAATCAAATTGATTTCAATTTTTTCAGCAAGTGACTCCACTCATTTCTTGCTTTTTCCAGCCTTGACGTGTATTTTTGGCAATCAAAAATTAATTTTTTTGAGGCGCCCTGCCGAGGGGGTCGCACGTTTCAGTTGGCAGTCAATTGAGGCGAGTCGGCAGTCATCTCTGCGAGTCTTATCGCTAATTAATTAGCGGACTATTCCAGTTTTCCCGGCCGATTCAGTTATCTATGGGCCTTATCTGGGGATGTTTGAGCTTTGGGAAAACTGATTCACTTACTTACTTATTTGCTGGCACAGAAAATTATTTGTTAGAGATATTTGTCATCAACCTGGGGCTTAAAATATTTAACGTGAATATACAAATTAATCATTGTTGGTTTAACCAATTTTTGTAATGAATGAGAGTTTTTTTTTGTATTAATAAAGAGGTTATTTTTAATCTTTTAGAAAATTTTTAAGAACAAGGTTTTGTTATATATAAAATATAATGAAAATGAATATCAATTGGTTATTGTATTTAAAATATATGCATGTAGGGAGACTTCACAAAGTTTAATACGAGTATAAAACTATATCACAATATTTTAAAATATATAAATTTATAATTACATTTTATGTACATTACTTTTACCCGTCTGATAATATAAAACTTCATTTATTTAAAAATAACTTTTCTAGACAAATTTTCGGAAGATTTGATCCTTATTTCTGTATTTAAATTAGTGGAACTATAATTTCTAAACTGATTAATCAATAAATATTTTAATACATTTTTATATATAAAAAAATATATATATAAATATGAACCCATTGAATATGGATATGTTTATGAATAATACTTAAATTCTAAATAAATTCTCAAGCTTATAAATTACTATTTTTCTAATTATATATAATTGCAAAGCTATGCTTTTCCCTTTGTGTAGCTTTATCAAAACCGATATTTAATGCAACCTGTGACGCATATGACTAACAACGCCTAATATTTCGAGCGGAACTAAAAATCCCATAAAAGCTGCGGCAGGTTTCCTTTTTTCGCCTACCCAAATCCCCAAGGAAAACTGGAAAATTGTTGATAAATTTAACTAAGTTTTTGAAACAGCAACGGAAAATGGGAGAGCTCTTTTTGAACAGCTCACTCACTCTCACCCTCGGCTAGGTTCGGCTCGGCTGTCTCTTTCGCTTGCGGCGTCGCACTATATTGCTTTCCTCTTCGGGAAATCGGAATCGGAATGGGAATCGGCTGGCGGGTCTTACTCGCCCGTTTTAGTGCAAAGGTTGGCATTCTTGTTCTGTTTGTCAAGCCGCGCGGTTGTTCGGATCGCAACTCCATCGAATCGCAACGAATCTGAACTCAGAAATCCGAAATCGGAAATAGGAAAAGAGAGAGCCTCAATAAAACCCTCGAATTTCGCAATTAATGAAATCTTCGAAATCTCCGAATTCTTCGATCCCCAGTTCCGGTCACGGTCACGGTCACTCTCGCAAGTTGCATTAGTAATATTGCATTTTCTATTGTCCACTCTCCAATCTCCAAACCCCACTCTCAGCCGTGTCTCAACCATTGCTATTAAATCTATCCCATTAAATTCTATTTTGTATCGTAACAAGTGCTTGGGAACCGGTCATCCGCCACTCGGTGGCCGAGTGTCATTCCGTGCACCAGGATCGTAGCCCCCAACGGCCTGATCCTGCATCGGCTAATCCAGGATAACTATTTCCATTACTATCATTATCACTATCGTCGCTATGAGTTTCCATAAGAGCGACTCGCGGACGCCGCTGGCGCCCACTGAGTACACTGTAAGTAAAATTTTTTTTATATTTTTTATGATTTAAAGAAGGAATATCCTTTATTTTTCTTGGACTTCTGTCTTGGTTCTACTATTTCTTTTGGTTGTGTATGTATAATATTCCAAAGATGTCTTACAGTTCCAAAGGTCCTTGCTCAGTTATCCTTTTTTTATTTATTCAGATTAAATTATCAAAGAAATATTGAGTTCTTAAAGAAATTAAGGAGTTTCCCAGATTTATTTCTCATAATTCCCAAAGTTTTTAGTATTTATTAGTTTTTCATTTAAGGCATACATTAAACACTTTACTTGTTTTTATTTATTCTATCTTATTTACTTTCAAGTTATTTTAAAGAAAGTTTCTTCTTCAAAATTAAATCCATTTAAAAATAGAATATCGTGTTCTCTCGGTATTTAATTTTAGGGTTTAGTCGAATATTCTGGAATAAATATTTGTATAATTGGTTTCAACAATTTCCTTTTGAATGAAGAAATATATATCTATATATTTCTGTAACGTTTAGGGAATGATGTCCTTTTTCCTTGTCTTAATTTCTAACTTAATTTATAAATATTTATAACTTCTTGACTTGAACAAGAAATAAAGTCTGAAAAAAAGGAAATGGGGCCTTAAACATGACAGATAGATCCTTTAAAATTCGACTTGAAGTTAATCTCCATTTCCTATCACATTTTATATGCACACCCCTTAGATATCTATCACAAAAATCCCCTGTCTCTGTGATATCATCGTAATTCTTGCAAATTTGGACATATGCATATCATATATGGATATAAGTATATCATCGTTGAACGATAATATCTTGCCGGCGGTAAAAGTTTCCTATGACTTGTCGGGTCTTTAATTTGGCATAAAGGCTTAGTTAGAGGCTTCCCCTATGGACATGTGATGATGTGACACCTTCTCCAGAAACGGGGGCTCAGGAGTCGCAGACTGCAGACTTAACCCTCTAATGCCTTGTTTATTTATTGATCGATGGTTGCCCGCCTTGCTGTGACTGATTGCTTATGCAAATCTCTCTGGGTTAATGTTTGTTTGGATTGATAACAAACTGAAGCCTAATTTCGGGGATGATTTCGGCGGTTCTTTCCTTTTTCACCTTCTTTTTTTGTAGTTTTTGTACTTTTCGGTGTGTGTTGTTATGAGTAACCATCCAGCCAAACAGTTTTCCACCCCCGCCTCGCTCTTCTAGGCCTCATTGTTCCTGTCCCAGTGGAATTTTCCACTCGCCGCGCTGCACTTTTATGTCTGCCCGGACCTGCCCATTATGGGTTTTCTTTCTTTATTATTTTTTTCCTTTCAGCGGAGTGTGTTTAGGGCATTTGGGCTACCGGTTATAGCCGGTTATATATATTTTCCTACCTACTGTGTCAGCGTTTTTCGTGGTTTCGAGTTCACGAAATATGGAATAATTTTAATGCGGAATATTCTTGCATTTTTACTTTATTTATTTTTTTTGGCTGCTGCGCAAGCGCCAAAGTTGACAAAGTTCGGAATTCGCTGATTTGGCAGAGTAGAGTTTAATTTTTGTGTTTTTTTTTTGGGTCTGGCACAAATTTGAGCTGTCGTTGGTTTTTGGTTTCAGACTTGGTAACTTTCCACTGGCCAATGGAAGAACATACTGCCGCTCGCGACTTGTACTACTCTATTTTCTCTATTTTTCTCCAAGTCACTCTACATTGCAATATATTGCGTCAGACTGCACTTGAAACCGAACCACAAAGTACTCCAGAGCAGAGAGACCTCTCCAGAAGGCTCTCCCTTTGGGTTATAGCATTACAGGTGCAAGCAATCCGGGGGGACTTTGTTCTAGAAATCAGGGAGTCGGCGATCGATCCACTTTATACCATTTCATAAATCGGATTCCATCCGAACTGATCCAATTTCGCCGTGACAAGTTGCAATGATATTTGGATCAAACTGTGAAATTGCCGATCGAACTGGATCGGTTTCGATTCGCAAAGGTTTATGCTATGAGGCGTATAAATTAATTGACTTGAAGGGGCAATATCCGCTAGATTGTAAATATTTTTTAATAGGGATAGTTTATGTTTAGGAAACTATTTGTGTTAAAAAAAATGTTTTATATTTACATTTTTACTCCCCCATATTTAGCCACTTTGAAGCTGTCTTGTTTAAGAAACCATAATAAGTCAAAGTCACTAAATTGAGTACTTAAATTTTTAATTATTCTGTCAGAAAGCCATATGTCTTAGCTTTAAAAACTCAATAAATATTTGATTTATACAGTCATGGTTTTTAAATGTAGAAATGCTATTAAAGGGTTTTACATAACAAGAAGAAAATTAATTAAATTAGGAGGATCTTAAATAATTATGTAAGTCAGGGCTAATACTTACAGTGAGAAAATATATTAAAAATATGTTAATTATTTATATTTAATATATGAGATTAAATACTGAATGAATGATATTAATGAAAAATGTTACAAAAAATTAATTCGTAAATGTCAGCTCAACCTGTAATATACAAATTTGTCTCTTGGCTATCATTCACTTCACTAATCATTATTAACACAGTCATTGGCTTATAATCTAATTATTATTAAAATTGGTATTAAAATATAATATTAAAATAAAATAAATGTATAAAGTGAATACTGGAATATATGCAAAGATCACACTCATATCATTATAGAAAAGTTTGTCAAAGAGCGTTTCTTTCAGTAATCAATCGAATCTCTTTAGCAAAAATGTTTCTATGATCAAACTCCCAATATAAGTGCTTCTTCTTTTTAATATTTTTACTCATAGGTATATTTATATAGATAAAATGTATATAATTTTTCATATGATTATAAAAAATATAACTCAATAGCCTCACACATGTCTCTCTACAAAATGACAGTCAATCAACCGATTGAATTTATTCCAAATTAAAAATGTCACGAAGCGAAAGCGTTTCAATTCAACAGTTAAAAGTTAAGACCATGCGTCTGATCTATCGAGTTCAGGGTACTCGTGAGTCGGAGAGATATATATATAGCAGAAATGTCTTATCGACAATTGCCGGTAATTGCAGGCGCCAGCAGGCGTTACTCATCCCCTTTGGAGCGTGTGTGTGGGGTAAAGTCTATGATTGCATTTAGGCAAATAGATCTCTGTTTATTGTCGGCTTTGACCGATTGCTATACTAATAACTGACAGATTGCCGGCGATTTTCCGGGGAACTGAACCCTCGGCCACGTGATTTCCCCCTGATGTCAAATTAGTTGTTCTCGGCTTGCAGTTTGCTATTTGCAGCTTGCATATTTCATTTTTTTTGCGCGAACTGTCTGCCGCCTGCCGCCAAATGCAATTTTTTGTCACTCGCTTTACTGTTTTTTTTTTTTGTTTTTTTGCAAACAAATATATAAAAATTTTCCATTGCAATTTGTTGTCGTTTGCCATTTTCGTTTTCGTTCTCGTTTCGTTTGCCGCTTCGGTTTCCACTTCTATTTCCACTTTTTTCGCTTACATAAGTTCAATGGCACGCCAGGTTGGGGCAGCTACGGAGTTCGGATCGAATCGTCGCTATATATGGGCTATATACACTCACTATCCACTCGCCGATTTTAATTAGAAAAGCACACGAAATACCTGTGCACCTTAGAATGCGGCATTTCTCCTTACCCCAGATTAGTCACTAACAATGTTCTCAAAGCGGAAAAGGGTTAAGGAAAGGGGTTGGTAATGTCACTATCGTCATGCTTGGGCAAAGACGTCACCCTCTTCAGATTAGTCATACAATCTTGTAACCAGTAACTGTAAGCTACCGAGATTTTCTCAAGATAGCGCCCATTAATTAATAGGCTTCCTTATCTGCTCTGGAGGAGCGTGCGAAATCGGGAAATACCTGCCATAAATTATAGGTTTCTCGCTGAATGACAGCCACTGATGGCAGTTGGTTATTTGGTCTTACAGCGATTTTTGAAATTTTTGCGCAGTTCCAGAAATTGCGGCTCTTATCTAATATTTAATAGCTCAAACATTCTCAGAACATGCATGATTGCATTATTTATTTTTGGCTAATTGTGCGAGATAAGTTTTTTGCGGGAAATGAAAATGCAAAATCGATTGGTGTAAGTGTGTGTGTATTTATTCTGTAATCATTTCGTGTGTGAAATTGGTTGTCATTCGGTTTTATATAATGAAATGGTTGACACGCTTTGTTAATGGGATATATTGGGTTTTATTGTTTAAGAATATAGTAGAAAGCAAGTTAAAAATGTTATAAAAACTTAGTTAATCCTATATTTGTTTTGTTTGGATTTGAAAAGACTTAAGAGAGTGTCTGAAAGTATGCAGTGATATTAGGAAAGTGACAGAGTAAGAGCTAGGACTATTATGTTGCATAATTTTGGGCACAAACTTACTTGATTTTAAAACCATAATGGTCAAAATCCACTATCATTTATATTCCTATTTCTTATCATTGTATTATATATTTTTTATTTTCGAAATATTATTTAACATTCAAGTATTAAAGTTTTTACAAAAATTGTTTCTTTTTAAAATTCCTTCTGAAACTTATTCAATTGTAATTTACCAATAATTAATAGTAAAATTGAGGGGGTAGGGTTAATGTTAAATTATGTTAAATAACCCTATTTCTATATATAGGTTTTCGCGATAAAATCGCTCTTATTTTTGCTCTACTCTTTATCACTCGCTCATTATCATTACAGTTTCCCCCCTCCCCCTTTTTTTTTGTCCCTCATTCGTCACACATTTCGCAATGTTAACTGCACTTGACGCCATTTTGAACTTGAGCTGCGCCAGCGACACGTGTTGCTGTTCTGCGGCTGCTTCGCCCTTTCGCTGGCCCCCTTTTTATGCACAGCAATGCTCACCCTTCGGACAACCCCCCTTCCCTTGAAACGAAACCCCATTTGCTCCAACTCTGTGTTTACATTCTTTGCCATCGACACGTTTCTGTTTATTTTTCCGCCAGTCCGCAGAACTCACAATATTAGAATGCAATAAAAAAGTGCAACGCAGTAAATGATTTTGGGCTCGCACTTGAAACACTTAACAAAAATATGAACATCTTAACAGGGCAATAAATTAGGTAATTTATTAACATTTAAACGGTGACAGGAAAAGGCGCTTAGAGAATTCTATTTGGGGGATTTACAAAGTGTTGCTGAAACGAATGAGTATTCTTTGAAGAATCGAAATTTATGGCGGGAAAAACTATAAATATTACTACTATTACTTAAAGTAAATATCCTGAAGTTACTTTGTCTGTTTTTTTGAGTGTAACGAGTTGAATTGAAGCATGCAATTGAGAGATTGAATAACTCAGAGACTTGACTGACTATCTGAGTGGCGCTTTGTGGCAATTAGTCGACACGGCAGCTGTTCAATTATTGTTCTATCTATTTGCTAATTTCCAACTATTTTCAAATTACAACATTACGTTTTTTATACGCCTTAAAATTTAGTCTGAATTTTGCAATTCGCTAAAGGAGTATTTTCTAAACCTATAAAAGGATAAAACGAAAGAAATTTTTAATTTAGTATTTATGATTTATTATCGCAATAAAAGCCAACACAGAAAAGTTTTAGGAAATCAAATCAAAGGATTTTTTGGCTTATTAGTTATGATTAATTTTCCTGATAAAAATTTCAAATCTCCAGGGTTTTCCAAGTTAGTTTCATTCTTTCTTTTGTTTGCCTTTGCATTTGCGCACTCAGAATACTTAATACAAAAACCATTTAAGGCTTGATGTTATCTGAAGCGGAAAGAAGCTGGATGTTGAGAATTTTGAGTTTGCGGAAATTTGAATAAATACTTGGCTAAAGCTTGAGTGAATTTCAGTCTCGTGGGGAACAGTGCAATGAGGCGTAAACCCAATCACAGTTTAATGTTGAACGTTTTACATATTTGCGGTTTTGTTTTTTCCGTTTGGGATTTTTATTACGTGTTTTTTTTTTTGGTTTTTTCTACATCTTTAGAATTTTATTTTTTAATATTTTTATCTATTATATGTTTATAAATTGAAAAAATAAGTGAATAATTTAGATCTAAAAATATAAGTAAAGAAATTCTGGGTTTTTTGTTCACGATTTTTTAGAGGTTGTTACTTTAATGCAAAGCTTAAAATCAAATATTTAAATAAATTAAAAAGTTAAGAAAAATACTCTCACAAGCGACACCTGGCGGCTGTATTAACAAGCTTACATTTTACACAAGCATTCTACACAAGGCGACATCTGGCAAACATAACGTGAAACATTGATCACTCATTTAACACCTCTGTTAACCTTCTCTGTTAGTTAACAGCTCTGCTAGCTTATGGCAGCTACCGCCAGTTGGCGCCACTCTCTTAAATTTACAAATAAAAAGAAATGAATTCTAAACAAAAAGAAAAACTAAAGATTAAAAAACAAGAAAACCTATTCAGCATAAACAATGACCAATCAAGTTGAGGTTCTGTTTTACGGACAATTTACAAAGCAGTTGTTTTGCGCTTTTGGCGCTTTTTTCGCACGTATTTGTTGCACAAATTCGCAGTTTCCTCATTAGACGACAGCGTTTTATTTCAGACGCGCTGAACGGTGAACGAAATTCCTCAAAACAATTTATATAAAAATCGCACCACTCCCCTACCCAACCCCCTATGGCCCCGCGCTTTTCCTTCCCGCCTTTGTGACTGCGTTTCTTTTTTTTTTTCTCACAAAGATCACGTGTGGTTGGAAGGGGAGAGCGGGGCGGGGATTTCGTTCTCGTGACGTCATGCAGCTGCTGCACCCAACAAAAATTCAAATTGTGAACAAGTACACGGAAAGGAATGAATGGGGAATGTAAATTAATAATATTTACATTATTAGAAAGCTTATATTTAAGATAAAAATGTATTTTTAATCCTTAAAAAATGAAATTTGTTAAACCTTTTCTCTTCAAATTATCCCTGATGTTCATGAAACTCACTACCCTTTTCTTGCTGTGCTTGATCCCACTCAAGAGCATTGCTGCTTTTGGGAGAGAAGCCTCTGGTGGGTGGTGGTGGTGGTTGGGATTTAATAGAAATCTGCGATCTCTGGGGGTGGCGATGGGGCGGTGTTTGTTTGGCCGTGTGGCTGGCCGCCTTGATTCAGTTGCTTGTCGCCGCTTGCAAGAGTCACGCGCCGAGATTTGTCCCTCGTCGCCAGCTCGCTCTCTTTCTCTATAACTCTCTCTCTCTGGCTGGACACCTTCTGGCCACCGCCTCCACCTCCTCCTCCTGCTGCTGCTCCTCCTCCAACACGGTGACCTTGGAGGACCTCAAGCTGAACGCCCCTACCGGAAAACCGCCGGTGCCGCCGCGCCGCGAGCCGCAGCCGTCGGAAGGGGGCCAGAGTTTGGGCCTGAGCAGCTTTGGTGGCTCAACGGGCTCCATTTCCGGTTCCGGCCGGAAGCCGCGTCTCTCCGGCGCCGCCTTGGCCCGCCACAAGCTGAAGATGTCCCTAAAGAGAGGCGGACCGCCACCGGTTGCCACCAGTGGTTCGGGAGTGATGACCACCAACCTGGATCAGCATCAGCATCAGCATCAGCAGGTGCAACGCTCCAAAAGCTCGAAGAAATGAATATTGCGCATACGCCGCGTGGGACCTGATAGATATCACATATTTAGACATTTTTACCTATGGCAAAATCGAAGCAAATAGTTTGTGTCATAAAACTGCATTGAACTTGTTCATTGATCTTGTTTTGCGTATTTTTCTCGGCTTTCCGCTTTCTGGCCACAATTTATCGGTTCCTCCTTCTTGCCTCCTTTGTTTTTTGGCTGCAGCTGTGAAGAGCTTTACATAATCAGCGAATCTCTCTCTCTATCTCTCTCTCTCTCTGTATTTCGCCTGCCTCTTGCTCATTTTCCCGAAACGTACTCACTTGGCTTTTCCTCGGGCCGCTTTTCCTCTCATTGCAGAAAATCCCAACGGTCGCTGCGGGCTACGGTGAGAACGAGAAGCCCGGCAAAGGCGGTAAAGGCGGCCAACCCAAGTGAGTAATTCCCGAGTGCATCCCATCTAACCAAGAGATCCGGAGATCGGAATGGGAAACGGCATCGAAATTGAATCATTCGTCTGGTCGATGCCTTAGGCAACGGCTGTTTAACTCGATTCCGTTTCCAATTCCGTGCTAACGTTACGGCTTCGGCCTTTGAAATCCGTTTGCGATGTACAAGAACATCGACAACAACGAGTCCTCCACGACCATGTTTGAAATGTACTCCTCCTCGGACAGGTTCATCCGCTCGGACATGGCCGATGTGCCCGTGCAGCAGGCGGCTGGCTCCACGCTGCCCCTGGTGATAACCCGGAAGAAAGGCGGCGACGACTCCGAGGATGGCAACTATAACCCGTTTGAGCATCGCAAGGTGGAGCATCCCACATCGTAAGTTTTAAAAAAATATTAGTGTATATATATAATATCTATTTATAAATGGAAGCTATTACAGAAGCTAAAATATTTAAAACACGTAGTTCATAATGAGCTGTTACATAAATTAACCAAGTTAGGTGAACAGCAAATAGAGTTTTTATTACATTTTAGAGGCAACTTTAGCCTACAAAGAAAGTCTTTAGATATTATTATTTGATTTAATTTATATTCTAGCATTTTCTTTACAAATTTTTAAGCAACTTTAAAGAATATATATTACCTTTTCAAATAAATAAAGAGTCTATCCAACATATAATTAGTGAAACTTTAGTATCATTGCTATATTAATATGAATTTAAATATTTAATCAATAAATGATTGCCTTATTCAGTATTTACGTTATTTTTGACATTTTTTCTTTGAACCAATGTATTATTATAGTAAAAATCATTCTATATACATAGAAACCCAATTAAAATCAATACCTTTCTAGACTTCTCTAACCTCTGTGATTCCTTTATCACCCCAGAAAAAACAGCTGATGCGATTTGTTAAACTTTCAATGACTAATCCCCTTAATTATACACCCCCACTAGCGTCATTGACCTTTAACTAGCGACTAAGACTTTGACTTTTTCACACTTTTAAATCTAAAAAGGAAAAGAACAGACGGAAATGCAATTGTATTGACATTGGCCTTGGACTTTTTGGCAAACTACTTTTTTTCCAAACTAAAAATAAGTAATCGCGCAAAGGAAAATCTCGGACGAACGAGCTAATAAAATGAAAAGCGCCGACAAATGTTTTGCTCGACTCGTTTACAATGTGGAATGAGGAATTTTCCCAATTTCGAGAGAGAGAAAAACGCATCCGCCAGGCCTTGCTGCTAGATTGCAATTGCGTGAGAGAGAAAATGACGAAAATTTCGATATTTTGCCAGCTCACCAAATAAATTATTGACCAGCTCATATATGTGTTTTCAATATTTGATGCACTTAGCCGAAATATTTATTGATTTTAAGTGCACTACGTCAGCTGCCAAAGAAGCGGGAAAAGCCCTCATTTCCAGTGATTTTATTAAGAAGAGAAAAATGTGTAGTATATGCAGTACGAGTATAAAATGCAAGGCATTACAACATTTTACTCAATTTTCTAGTGTTTTCTTTTTGGCATTTTCAAACTGATCTGTTTTTATTTATCTGTCGAATATATATTATATAGTGGCGATTAGACAACAATAGCTTTTACAACGCAGACCTTTTATTTACCTAAAGTGTGGGAGATGTGGATTTTAAAGGATTGCTAAAAATAACCTGTCATATATCCAAAGAAAATAGAAAATATATATTCGAGATAAATAGAAAAGCTTTTATTTACAAGATCACTATCAAGATTATAATCATTTATTTTACTTAAATATTTTTTGTAAACAAATTAAGATCAAAATAATTAAGTAAATCGCTGTAGAAAGTTGGGCCATTTGAATTTATAAATGTCTCTAATTTTATTTTACTTTGTGTAAACTAAATTTAACAAATTAATACACTTAATTTAGTAGAACAGTATTCTAAATTTATTAAAGTAGTATAAATAATAACAAACACTATAGAAAATATGTTTATTAATAAAATTTTTTCTCTCCCTTTCCCCAGGGACCTCGAGACCTTTGTGCATCTGCTGAAGGGTTCCCTGGGCTCTGGTATTTTGGCCATGCCCATGGCCTTCTCCCACGCCGGCTTGTGGTTTGGCTTAGTGGCCACCTTTTTGGTGGGCACCCTGTGCACCTACTGTGTCCATATACTGGTCAAGTGCGCCCACATCCTGTGCCGGCGACGCAAGATCCCCATGATGGGCTTCGCCGATGTGGCAGAGCAGGCCTTCCTCGACGGTCCTCCGTCGCTGAATCGCTGGTCACGCTTCATCCGGTTCATGGTGAACACATTTCTGGTGATCGATCTGCTGGGCTGCTGTTGCATCTATCTGGTGTTTGTGGCAACAAATGTGGAACAGGTGGTGCGGGTCTATATGGACACGGAGCTGAGCATCAGGGTGTGGATAATGATTGTGACGGCGCCGCTGATCTTTATGTGTTTGGTGAGGAACCTCAAGTTCCTTACGCCCTTCTCGATGATTGCCAATATTCTGATGTTCGTGGGCATTGTGATCACCTTTATCTACATGTTCTCTGACCTGCCTACTCCCGCCGAGCGTCCTGGCATTGTGACGGTGACCGAGTGGCCGCTCTTCTTCGGCACGGTGATCTTTGCTCTGGAGGGTATTGGTGTAGTGATGTCCCTGGAGAATGACATGAAGAACCCCACCCACTTCATTGGCTGCCCTTCGGTCTTGAACTTTGGCATGGGACTGGTCATTGCTTTGTACACTTTGGTTGGTTTCTTTGGCTTCCTGAAGTACGGCCCGGAGACGCAGGCCAGCATCACGCTGAATCTGCCATTGGAGGATAAGTGGGTTATATTTATTTTCCTGTTTGAGTTATTGTTCTAAACTCAATTACCTTTTCAGACTGGCTCAATCTGTGAAGCTGATGATAGCCATTGCCATCTTCTTCACCTTCACGCTGCAGTTCTACGTGCCCGTCTCCATTCTCTGGAAGGGTTTGGAGCACAAGATCCGGCCGGAGAGGCAGAACATCAGCGAGTATGCCATGCGAGTGGGTTTGGTGGTAAGTTGGTGTGATTTTAAAGCAAGTTAACTTATTAATCTAATGAAAAATCTCTCGTTCTATAGCTCCTTTGCGGTGGCATTGCCGTGGCTCTGCCCAATCTGGGTCCCTTCATCTCTCTGATCGGCGCCGTATGCCTGAGCACGCTGGGCATGATTGTCCCAGCGGTGATCGAGCTGGCGGTGTATCATGAGGATCCTGGTTTTGGGCGCTTCAACTGGCGGCTGTGGAAGAACTCCGGCCTGATACTGTTCGGCGTGGTGGGCTTTGTGGCCGGTACATATGTCAGCATCATCGAATTCCATGCCGAGTTCAGCGGCGGCCACTGAGACAGCCGCTGGCCTAGCCGCTAATGCTAATTTTTAATTTAAATTAGTCTTAATTGAAACTCTTCTAAGCACAGGGATGTCTAAGCTAAGTTTTTAACTAATTTTAGGGCTAACCAAAGTTTTCTAGAACTCCAAACCTCCCGCCTGCCTCTGACTCTTAACCCATTTCCAAAACCCAATCCGATCCCCCATCCGATATATAGCAACCAAACAACAAAAGTATTTCGATTTAGTCGATGCCAACGCCCTCTTGGGGGGCGTGGCATTAAGGTTACTTAGAGAATTCTTGTAGAAGCGATTTTGTATCGTAGTGATTTTGACAACAACTTAGTCGTAATTAGTTCCTACTCGAACTAAGCCAGGACAGACGGACGCAGCCGAAGTTTGTTTGTTTTTGTTTTCGTCTTCAATTATATATTTTTTGTTTGTTTTATCATTGATTTACTCTGTACATTATCGACGCCCTATTTCAATAATCATGACATATATATACATATATATTACCAATACACAAAGACCCGCTGCCCCCTGAGCGGGGGCAGCCAAAAAAATCGCATTACAAAAAAATATAAATAAATAAAACCTATTGAAACAAATAAATTGGGTTTAAATATTATAATTATTTGTGCTTAGGGGATGAAGTATTTAAATATTATGTGAAATAAATAAATGAATAAGGAACAAGTTGTTCAGTGGAAGCAGATATATTTTGTTGTAAGATATAGCATACTTTTGGGGCTGCTTTCCTCAGCTGTCATGTAACAATTTTACAGAATGTAAATATATATATATACGATGTATATACATATATCCATTCCTTATAAATTGAATACATTGGCATTAAACATTTTATTTCATGATTAACCGAAACCGAACCCTCTATATCCTTCCTAAAAATCGTTCATAACTTAGCTAAAAATGCATTAAAATGCATTCGGAAAGCTTTTCTGTACTAGTTTTTATTAGGATACTAAATCTGCATACTGAATTTACCATTTCAAAATATACGAATTTTTGAAAATTATGACGTTGTAAAACTGAAAAATTATGAACTTTTTTTCTGTCGGAAATGGCTAGATATGCTTGGCTTTTGATGCTGATCAAGAATATATACAATTTGTAGGGTCACTGCTTCCGAATATTAATACTCTGCAGTTCTTATTGTATATATCATATATATAATGATAATATAAATTTCTATGTTATGAAAAATGAGAACATTCTCCAGACTCGAGGTCAAGTCGGCTTTGAATTAAAACAAAACAAGGACGCGACTCTTGCCAAAAACAAAACAAGAAACTTATTTGGAACTTCTATGTTATGGATACCATTTAAACTGAATTAATAGCTGTGATTCAAGCGATCCAGCTCATCACACTCATAAAAATATTTTTCTATATTTAAGAAAAATCGCCGTAAATTATAATCGATCCCAAACTAAAAAAATTCTTTAAAGTAAGGAACCGGAATTTATGGTAAGGCACCAAAAAAATCAAGAAGTGCCTTCATAAATAACATGTTGTTTTTTTGCTTTCTGATTTGCTCCGTTTATTTTAAAGATAACCCCGAATTTAACACCTCAAATGTTTTGTAGTTCAGAAACTCTCTTAATTTTTGTTGTACTTTCAAAAATTTTCTTTTGGTTTATTGATAAAAACGGGATCAAAACAATTCTAATTCTTCCATAAATTTTTAAAGGAAAAGTATTGCGTATTTTTCATAGTTTAAACTCTTCTAATTTATTTAGATATTTATTTAAAGATTACTAGATAAAAAAAACAGTAATTCTGTGCTCTAGCAGAGGCAGATTACAGAAAGGAAACCATATCTCCCTAATAATTCTTTAAACTTATAAACTGATAATAATATTTATAAGCTTTAGTGTGGGAACTAATTGGCGACTCCTACTCGTCGCAACCTTGAGTCCTGTTGACATTTCCCAACGCCTAGAGGTTTTGCGGCGGTGGACTTGCGGGTTGTCTGTTTGCATTTCGCGGGGGACAAACAATTCAGCACTTGATAGCGATGTTTCCTCCTTCCTATTTTTTCACAATTAAACGTTGTTTTGGCAGAACATAACCGTGCAGAACCGAACAGCGATTCGCATTTAAGGGCTCACGCTCAGGCCACACACTTTCCCACGCTACTTGAGGCGAGAGCTGAGAAATCAAATTAATATGTGATATGTGCTGAAAGCAGAAACGAGGCGAAGGAAACTCAACTCAAGGCAGATAAGATATTTATCCAGGTGCTGGCCGTGGCTGCTCTCGGAATCGGAATGGGAATCGTAATCACCCACAAAAAGTGTTGGCGAAAAAAAAAACAAGGAGAACTAAAGGGCGGCGAATGTGCAAACGCAATTCAATCCCATCCCAAGTCCCAGTCCGAGGTCCGAGCTAACTGAAACTGAAACTGAACCGTGAGAAAATTACACCCACAGATAACAAATACGGCATATCCACGAGATACTCTCGCACTCGTACTTATTCTCCTACTTTACTGCACCGATAAGCGTTTTGCATTGAAGAAAAAAGGAACAACCGGTGAGGTGTGTGTGTTCTGTGTGTGTTGTGTGTGTGCACAATTGAAAAATTACTGTTTGCCCAGCGAGAGTTTAAAGTTCGTGTGGTATCGTTTGGTATCGTATCTGGCGGATACGGACACTCGATTCTCGATAAGGGGCAGCGTGTGAAACCAATCAGAAACCCGTTGATTGAGCCTAGCCTGACCCGACGAGTGTGTTGAGTGTATTGAGTGTGTGGTGTTGTGTTGTGTGTTCTCTGGGCTCTTAGCTCTTGGATTTCCCACTCACTTTCCCACTATGCAAATCAGGAGCAAGCCAGGCCAGCAAGTGTCTTCTACACTTGTGGTCAAGTCAATAGGTTTTAAAAGCTTTGCCTTGCATTTGAGGTCATAGTTTTTATTCCTACTTAATTGAAAGATTAACAAAGGATAGAACAGTATTAAAAATAAATTCACCATTAATTTGGTCCCAACATATGTCCATTGCTTACTTTTAAATAAATTTTTAAGTGTTTCAGGAAACCGTTTAGATCTTTAACTCTTTTTACTCCCACAAAAAATATCTTGCTATATTTTATAATTCCCTTAGTGATCAGTACTTTACTATCAACCTTTGGTGTATCTCCCCCCTGATCCTGACAGACCAAGAAGTGGGGGCTCTTTGATGAGCATCTGATTAACCTTTTGTCTCGTCATTTACTCGTCGCTTATAAATCGCTGGCTCGTTTTTTACCGATTTGAACTTCTGTTAATTTGCAATTTATGCCTGGCCGCTGGCCAAATCGATTCGCGGCACTTGCATTTCACTGGACAAGCTCACTAGTTCCTGCTCCGGCCCCTGTGCCCCTCGAGCTTTCTAGCTCCCCCTGCCGCCTGTGATCCGATCGATGGCCAGATAAATGGCATTTTATTAGTTGGCTACTTACCCGGCTTACTCAAGCTATCGTAAGTTGCAACATAAGTCGGGAATGGCCAACTGGCAGCTTAATGTCAGTGGCACAATGTTTGGGCCATGTTTATTGGGATTAGTTGCCTGAAATTATGACCAATTTGTCCGGGGTTCAATGAGATGCAGCCCCGAGGAGCAGCTACGCCGCCACATCGGGCCTTTCAAGTCAATTGGATGCAAAGTGAGCCCAAGGCAGTGGGATCGGACCTGGTAACCCCATAGAAGGCTGTAGCTGCTGCTGCCTTGCGCACTTATTTTGCGTACATTTTTGGCAAAAGAAATAAAATTAAAGCCTTAAACAGATATAATGCCCCATCATCAACGCACTTTCCGAGTAGCTAGCAGCCAGTATTCAATGCAAATCTGGAATCACGAATCGCTATCGCTCTCCCTCGGTGGGGGCAGGTTAATAGAAAATTTATAATGCCCAGGCTCGCCATAAATTTGCCACATTGCCATATACACATCCACCCACATGGAGTAGCCCACATGTAGCCAGTAACTACGAGTAGTAACCAGTTGGAGTTGGAGTTGGAGTTGGATTCGCCTAGGAGCCTTTTTGTGTGGGAAATGGGCATAAAAATGCTGTAATTTGCAGTTGACAAATACGCAAAACTCCTTACAGAGCTCCTCCAGAGCTGCAAAAATTAACTCATATTGCAGTTGCAAGTTGTCGGGGTTTTTTCGGGTGATTTAGAAGGGGAATGGAAGGAGTTACACTTTGAGAGTAACAAAAAGGATACAAATATAAAAGAATATCTATGAAGGTATAATAGCTTAATCCATAAATATATCCCGTAATTACGAGGGTAAGGATATAATCAAAAACTAGTGTTAACTTACAAGAAGTAGAAAAAAAGGTTTGCAAGTTTAAGTCTCTTCACTTTCATAAAAGCATTACCTCTATTTTCTTTCTATGTGTTGATGAATTTCCTAATTTGCATACTAATTTTCCCACAAATTACTACTCTTTCAGTCTCTACATTTTCCCCCAGTGTAGAGGAGCAGGAGCTGCTCTCGAGTCCCGAATGATTTATGCCCGCAGTGCGGCCTACGAGAGTCTGTAGGTGAGTTAAGGCTTGCAGCCGAAGGACGGTTGTGGCAACAATAGCAAGGGGGTAGTGGGAGTTGCTCTACACACCAAGCGAGAGTGTTTTCCCCACAAGCCCTTGGTCCTGCTTCTGCTCCTCCTTTTCCTACTCCTGCCCCCGCTGCAGTTCCTGTTCCCTCGGCATCATCCCACTCCGCAGGTTCTCCTACCTGTTGTGCCTGCGCCCCGGGCTGCAATTGTCTGCTTAAAAGCGTTCATTCTGTCCACAATGAAGCCACATAACTTGGCCGCAGTTACCGTCTGTTACCCATGGCTAGTGCCCCTCCAAAGCCCGAGCTCCTGCTCCTGCTCCCGCTCCTGCTCCCCCAGCTCCACACCGATGCCCCCCTCCGATGTGATGATTTATTGCGGCTGCGCCTGTAGCTCCCTGTGTCCCGTCTCCCCCGTCCCGAGTCCAGAGCTCCCTGCTCTGGCTCCGTTGAGTTCCCAGCACGGTAGCTGCTGCTCCTCTCGCCGAAACCGATTTGAAACTTTATTTAATAAGTTGATGTTATTTGTTAACTGCGCGAAGGGCGCTCCGCGGTCTGAGTTATGTGTCCCGAGGCCAGGAGACTTCATCTAATGCAAGTGCACCAGGAAAAATAAGTTGGGGTTCCGCTAATGGTAGAATTATGTTATGATTGCATTCGTAAAAAATTTGTGATTAAATGTTGATGAAAACAAGGAGTGATAAGAAGCATAACCATTTTGGATTAGAAGTTTTATTGTAAGATAAGTTGTTTGTAAAATATTTTTTTAAAGAAAATCGTATTCAACACAAGAAATCGATAATTGTTTATAATTATTTTCATAATAGATCTTACTAGTAGAATTTACTTGAAGTATTGTCAATAATGAATCCTTTTCATATATAAAGTGTATTTATTTTGCATCTAAAACAAATATTGGTTTATGGCGATAATATACAATAATCGAGTTAAGTAATACATCTTTACGAAATTTACCTAATAGCAATAGCAACACATCGGTACTTAGGTCGAGGATGTTTTCCGGAAAGCTAAATGTTTTTAGTACATTCCCAATATATTTAATTTAGGCGAAACTTTCAGGTTAAAAAATACCAAGGAAGTTATTACTAAAAACAAATAATATATTTTTTATTCGCTTAACGCTATACATTTTTTATATCCCCAATCCTCTCTTGACCGCCTTTAAATCTTCTATAAAACACTTAATTCATTTGCGGATGCACTTGACCCCATTGGATTCCGATTGGACCTTCTCCACCTGCCTAATTCCTGCGGCGATTTGTGCGTGTGTCAGGTGGCAGCAATATTAGAAAGTCTGGACGGGATCGAACGGATTGGACGGATCCGGGGACAGATCCAGCGGCGGCTGTGGCACTTTAATCTGAGCCGCGGCACACTTGCTGACAAATTGCTGATAAATAAAGCGAGAGATTTGCAATAATGCCTTTCTAATTTCATGCGTCGCCATCGACAAGGCGACTCCTGGCCATTGGGCATGCAAAGCACACAAAAAGAGCAAATCTCCAATCCTGGCATGGCGCCTCCATTGAGATCGGCACCAGGCATAAGGCACACACTCGCCACTCGCTGCTAGTCCATGGCCCCGACTCAGTTTTAAACATTTTCCACACGTAACGCGAAAGTTTGAATCATTTGTCCAGCGCACTACGCAGCGATTTTCGTTTAAAATTCTTGTCACAGACATGTAATTGCAACGCGCCAACCGACGGCGACGTCGATTCCCGACTCCGACTTCGATCTGACTCCATCTCTGTGGGCAGTATAAAGTACACTGAGGGGAAATTTATTTTAAAATCGAATATTTTATATTAAAATGAATTGGATAGTAAAGGATTTTCTATGATTTCTTATTGTGTTTAAGTAAAGTCTACTTCAAATTTAAAAGCTCAGAGGAATCATTTTTATTAAAGAAAGAAATCAGATAATCAGAGCTTGTAATCATTCGAAAAAGTGTTTTCATTTTCATATATACATATATTATAACATATTTAAAAATTTTTTTCTTAAATAAAAAAAATATATACATAAATAAAATATTTATTTATTTATTTACTTAATATAAAATACAAACATACTTTATGATTTTTCCTAGTGCAAACGGATCTATAGGCTATTGACAATGCGTTTGTCAGTCGCAATGGCCGCTGCTACTGCTGCTGCCCCTACCCTCACCTCTTATCCCACTCCCTCGCTCCACCCTCTGCGCCCCCTCCAAAACCCCTTCTCCACCCCCCATTGCCATCTTACCGCAGCCCGCTCTGTGTTGACACAGATAAGTGCGTGGCGGCGGCGATAAGTAGCGTTTTATGCATTAATTTCTGCTCAAAAGAGCATTATTTATTACGCATTAATGCGCTGAATTAACGTTTATTTAATTAATATTAATGCGACCGCTGTACTTTTGCGGTTGTTGCTGCAGTAACATCCAGCATTCAGCCGCAGTTCTGCTGCAATTTGACATAGTTTTTGTTTTCGGAAGGAGTTCCGCCAAGAGAAGATCTATTAAAAATAAGAAATAAACTTAATAATTAGTAAATATAAGTAAATAACATTTGGTAGAAGAAAATTTGATTTATTGAGCCATAAACAATGAAGGTTGTATTTTTTATATTTATTTAAGAAGACTTTTTAGGCTTTTAATCTCCTGATTTGTATACAAATATCTTTTGAGGACTCTCTTAGTTTTGCTTATACAGAAATAATTTCCTTCTTTAATTTTATTTCCTAATTTTAAGCTTGAGCTAATGGTGTATATATTGAGATCCCTGGTATTTATCACCCTTACTTTTCATCGCTGACCCTTGAGCTGTGCAAATAATTTACCTCAAATCGAATCGAATCGAACCTCATCGAACGCGCTCTTCAAGTGGCCGTTGATCTGGAATTCGAAAATGAAATTGAAATCGAAAGTAAAGTCGTCTGGCAAATATGTGTGTTACTTTGTACAACCCTCAGGAGATAGCCGCCGAAAGGAAGCGAGTATTTCGATGGGCAAATATTTGGCCAGCGGACGATAAGGCTATATACATTTATATATATATTATTTTTCGGTAATCCATCAGTGTCAGGGGAGGTGGGGGCGTTTACCTTGCGGCGCAATAAACCCAATAATTTATAGACCAATCACGGGCCCAGTGCACGCACCGGCGGAGCAAGTGAAAAGATCCTAGTCCAAACACATGGCACATAACGCATTAGAGGCGAGATCTCTTAGCGAGGACTTTGGTGGGGGATTTGTGCAATTTATAGGATAGACACCGCACAGCGTGATGTCGCGTCCCGAGGAGAATCTCGGTTCCAGTCCCCAATCCCCATACCCCATACCCTCATACCCCATACCCCATACCCCATAACCCATTCCCCAACCGTACTTGCCTCATTGCCAATTGATTTATACAAACGGCAAAGCAACGGAACACAAATTGGCTGCCTCGCAGATCTCTCTTGCAGGCACTGAAAGAAAAATTGATTAAGTTCTGGAGATAAAAATGAGTTAGAACTTTTTAAAATAAGAAAATATACGAATTTATTTTAATAGTTTTACCTAAGTCACAGATACATTTTAGACCAGAAGTATCTGCAAGTTTTATTTTGATATTTCCCATAAAATATCTAAAAATAAACCCCCTTCAAATATATTTAAAATGTGATTAAATAACCCTAAATTCACTTCTTTTTCTTTCAGTGTCATCACTGGCTATGGGAAATGATTTGTTGCACTCTGGCTGCAATCACAGTCTACGCAGAACTCTTCAGTTTCTATTCCAGCCGCTGCTTAACCTGCTGACCTCCCGCGCTGGGAGGGATTGGATGGGCTATTCCGGACTCCAAAGTTCCAAAAGCCAAGGAATAGAATAATGGAATGACTCTTGGAAGTATTAGGAAGAAATGAAGAAGGAGACGTAGGAGATGCGTTCCCTCTGCACGTGTGGCTCGCGTTTCGCTGGAAACCATTAGATGGCCATCGCTTTGCATGCTGGCTGCGTAGCTAATTAGAGCCTTAAATGGGCTCCCATGGAAATCCCCCGGCGGAAAGTGAGATTGCCGCCGGCAGGCGTTGGCAAAAAATGCCACACAAATGACAGGCGGACAGTCGGACAAACGGACTGGAAAACAGATGTCGGGCGACGGACCGGACCCATTGCCCGTTTTTGGCCAAGCCGGGAATCGAGTGGCCAACACCAGTTTATCGGGGCCGAAAGACCCAAAACAATAAATTACGCAATCCAAATGCTCAACTGCAGTCCATCAATGGCATAATGAGGCAGTCCCGCCGATCCGAGATCCAGACTCCAACTCCCAGTCCCAGTTCGAGGCGGAGATGGAGTTCGTGTTGGAGACGGAGACGGACTCAGACTCAGACTCGGAGTAGCAGCGTAGATGCATTACCATATCGGCATAAATTCCGGAGCACATCGTTAAGTGGGGCTGACGGAGCAGAGACGTGTGCTGAAACAGGCTTACAGGTTGCAGGTTGCTGCTGCAGGTTGCAGGCTGCACATGCCGCATGCCACATGCCACATGCCGAACGTCGAACGCCGAATGCCGCATGCCTCATGCCGCTTGTTCATTCACCACTCCCACCGCCTGACGGCTAATGAGGGAATTACCCCGCCATCCCAATGCCAACGCCATTGATAATGGCCTTCGACGCTTCCTCCTGGCTGGAGTTAAGTCAGGAGGTTAAATCAGTGGGCGGTAGAAGGATGACCTCTGGGGAAGGCGCCGGCTGCCAGGAAGCTCCAACTCCAACTGGACCGGGTCTTTAATGATGCTGCTAAAAGATATGTATATACCTTATGTGTGTATATAAAAGGTATGTATATAAAAGCGTATTTATATCTTAATCAAGAAGAACTTTAAGATTGCATTTTATGTCTATGAAGTATGGCATTCCAAATAAGAAAACCTGCAGGGATCTTAGTGAAAAGTTTCCATTCAAGAGCTCAATAGCTCAGGTACTTGGAAATTATAACAAAATATATTATTTTGGATCATGGAAAGTGATACTTAAAGCCTTAAGGAATATACAAGCTAAGGACTATTTGGTGAGAACACTTTATATATACTAAAAAAAAATGATATATTCATTTATATGTATACTTATTTAATAATTTAATATTTACATTTAATATTTTGACATTTACAAACAAATTTGTTTTAATAAAAGTTTTAAAGATTAACACTTGAATTTCTAAATGACTACAATTTAGTGCACTACGCAGAGGTTAAAGGTAAAAACTGATTACCATTTACTACAGAAAGTATCCAAAATCTTTAGTTCTATAAAATAAAAGTGCAGTTCCTACTCGTGTCCACGCAATAATTTTTGTAAAAAGTGCTTTTAGTGCCAGATCTTGGACTCCCATATTCTTTGACCATTTCAATGATGGCTAAAGTGGAGCCCAGGAACAGTATGATAATTCCCACGACGATGAGAATAATATCCTTCCACAGCTTCCACTTATACTTTCCGTAATTATACTCCGGCGGATAGTACAGGCAGATTTCAATGAGGGCCGGGAAGACGAGGTTCAGCAAGGAGATGGTAAAGGCACCGACCAGCGAGAGCAAAGGACCCAGATGAGGAGCCAGCGCACCGCACAACGTGGTCAAAAGTACGAACGCTATGCGGATGATAGTCTCTATGAGCTTAGCTTTCTTCAGTTCGCCGCTTTTGTTCAAGAAGTGGGTCATTATGATGTCGATGACCACATAACCGGACAGCGGGTACGTCAGAAAGATGTTTAGGGCAATGAGGCCCTTCGCTAGCTGTGAAGGACTGAAACGAGAAAGCATGGAGTGTGAGATATGATAGTTATCTGGTTTGTATTGCAGTAAGCGCACATTTCATTAGTGGGCAGGTTAAGGGAAATACTGCCGAGCAATTCGCTGCCATATCGCCAATAGCCAAAAAATGCAAAAAATATGAACGAGATCAGCACCACGATAATGGCCAAGTCTAGGACACCGAACCAACCGAGATACGCCTTAGGCTGGGCCATCTTCTTCTCGATGGCCAGCATCTGTGAGTTAAGGGTTATTTTTCATGGATGCACAATACTCCTCCGCGATCCTCCGGCGGACTTACCACACCCACTGAGCTGACAGCGAACAGGGCAATGCCGAAGAAGAGGCCCATATTCTCCAGTTTGCCGAATATGATGTTGCGCTCGGACAGCGGAGGCAGTCCTGTGAACAGGTAGTAGAACATCACTACGAAACTGGAGTAGGCGAACACGGTGGCCATCAGGTTGAAGGGCACCAGCCACTTGAGCGAGCGAATCATGAAGACGGGAACCAGGAGGAGTCCCACGACCGCCACGTAGATGCGCAAATCATATTCTCGCCAGTGGATGTCTATGAGCTGCTTGGAGGTGGAGGCCACAAACACCATGTATACCACACAGACTCCGGTGTGGGAGAGGGACAGCACCCCGTCCACGAGGAACCCTGCGGGCTTGGCACAGTACTTAAAGCATCCTGGACCCTGCGCGAAGGAGTAGGCCATTGCCTCCGGAAATGTGGCATACCCGATTTCCATTCTGCGTGAGCACTCCACCATGCTATATATCTATAGGAGTAAAAATTCTGAACATAAATTGCTGCTGGGAAAGCCGAGTTATGATGATTCTACCAGCAATTGCATGCCATGAATGAGCAAGAAGGTGCACAACAGGAGCAAGAAAATACCCATCAGGATTCCAGCATAGTGAAATGCCAAGGGTAGGGCCAGGACTCCCGTTCCAATGATGCAATTGAAAAGCGACATAAAAGCCCCGAATTTTCTAAAGGAATAGAGATTATGAGTACAAATTAGAAAAATTAGAGAGTTTAGCAAGAAACTCTTAGGACTTACGTTAAAGGGTTATCAACAATTCGGTGCTCGTACGGATTATACTCTCTGCGGAAGATAAGTTTACAATACCATACAGACCATGGCCAATTTCGTCTTACCCCTTATCAGCCATTGAAACTTTAAAATTAACTTTTAGTTAAAATTTAAAAATACACTTTTAATTTAGTTATTTGTCTGTAAAATAATCGACTGCATACTTTGACATAAACGGCAGTGAATTAAGAAATTATGAGAAAGCATGAGTATCCAAATATTTTGTAGATATAGAATTTGAAGCTGAAAAGATCGCCAGCCTGTGAACAAGAGTGTATAAGCTATATATTAGTTGGGGGAGATCTGACTTTTTAAGCTTGTTACAAGGTATGGTTACAAGTTATAATCAAGAGAAGTATACGGAATAAGAAAGCCCCAACTGTACTAATCAGGAACCCCCGAAAAAATTCCTTCTCATAAAATTCAAGGAAAAATCATTTCCTACTCCTTAAATTTATTTTCAAATTTAGTTATGTGGTCGCAGTAGTGGTTGTTGTATAATTTAGTTCCCTTTGAAGCAATCAGGAGTTTATATCATTTCCACTAACACAGTACGTTTTGCAAAGTAAATTTCCAAAGAACAAACATTCAGTATTCAAATTCAGTTCGTGATAATGTACACGCATTAATTTTGGTGAGAGAAACTCTAGTGTGCGATGCCACTAGGATTCCCATATTCCTTGACCATAGCCATAATGGCGAAAACGGTGCCCTCGATCAGTATGATGGTGCCCAAAATGACGAGAAAAATGTCCTTCCACAGCATCCACTTAAGCCTTCCGTAGCTGTACTCCGGCGGATAGTACAGGCAGATTTCGATGAGGGCCGGGAAGACGAGGTTCAGCAAGGAGATGGTCAGGGCACCGACCAACGAGAGCAGAGGACCCAAATTAGGAGCCAGCACACCGTTTAACGTGGTCAAAACGACGAACAGTATCCGGATGAGGGTCTCCTTAAGCTTTGCGCGCTTCAGTTCGCCGGTTTTGTTCCAGTAGTGAGTCATTATGATGTCGATGACAACATATCCGGACAGCGGGTACGACAGATAGATGGCCAAAGCAATAAGGATCTTTGCGACCTGCGAAGGACTGAAAACGGAGAGGTATTTAGAGTGAGAGATGATAGATAACTGTGTTGTATTGTAGTTAACGTACATCTCCTTAGTGGGCAGGTTAAGGGAAATGCTGCCGGTCAATTCGTCCCCATAACGCCAGTAGCCAAAGAAACCGAACAATGTGTACGAGATCAGCACCACGATAATGGACAAGTCCAGGATACCGAACCAACCGAGATATGCCTTGGGCTTGGTCATCTTCGCCTCGATGGCCAGCATCTATGAGTGAAGAGTTACTTTACGGATTTCAATAACCTCTGCGATCCTCCGGAACACTTACCACTCCTATTGAGCTGACGGCGAACAGGACGATGCCAAAGAAGAGGCCCATATTCTCTATTTTACCGACTATAATGTCGCGATCGGCCAGCGAAGGCAATCCAGTAAACAAGTAGTAGAACATCACTAGGAAGCCGGAATAGATGAGCACGGTGGCCAGCAGGTTGAAGGGCACCAGCCACTTGAGGGACCGAATCAGGAAGATGGGGATGGTGAGGAGTCCTACGAACGCCACGTAGATGCGCACATCCCATTCGTGCCAATAGAAGTCGATGATCTGCTTGAAGTTCGAGGCCACAAACACAATGTATACCGCACAGACTCCGTAGTAGGAGAGGGACAGCACCCCATCCGCGAGGAAGCCTGCGGCCTTGGCACAGTACCTAAAGCATCCTGGTCCTTGCGCGAAGGAGTAGGCCATTGCCTCCGGAAATGTGGCATAGCCGATTTGCATTCTGCGTGAGCACTCCACCATGCTATATATCTGTGAAGAAAAGGTATCTGGATAAAAATCACTGCCAGAAAAGCCGAGTTATGATGATTCTACCAGCAACTGTATGCCATGAATGAGCAGAAAGGTGCACAATAGGAGCAACACAATAGCCATCAGGATTCCAGCATAGTGAAATGCCAAGGGGAGGGCCAGGACTCCCGTTCCAACCATGCCCTTTAAAAGCGACACAAAGGCCCCACAGTTCCTTAAGGGATAAGGATTATGATCACAAGAAGAATAAGAGAATTAAGCAAGAAGCTCTTACGTTATAGGGTTATCCACATCTCGGTGTTCGTACGGATTATAGTCTCTGTGGAAGATAAGCTCACTATATATATACAGAAGAGAGAATTCTGCCTTACCCTTTATCAGCCATTTAAATTTTAAAATTAAGTTTTAATGATATTGTTTGTTCACTAATTGACTGAATATGTTAACGTGACATAAATAGCAATGAATTAAGAAAAGCTACTGTTTGTTAAAGAGCATGTTTACAGGGTAGCCACTGTACCAGACACTCCTAAAAATCAGAACACAATAGAATATTCATTTTTATACTCCTTTAATTATATCCAAATTTAGTTACATAAGTAGCAGCTGTAATAGTAATTGTTTGCCAGTAAAAATTATATCAAATATTCTTCTCTGGGCTTAGCTTCAAATGTCAATATCCAAAATTATTTCAAGATGTAAAACCTGTACGGAAATTTTAGCCACATTTGTAATTTTCTCTATCTTATTAGGGAGCTCAGGCTGGCAAGGATTCCTAGTTCTTTCCATGGTAATGCTATCCCCGTTGGTACGGTCCGATGTTGCTCCTGTTCCAAGTCTCATCCATTTCCTGAATGGCCACGTAAGTGCCGAGTATGAATATGGCGAAGCCAACGCTGATGAAAAAAAGGTTCTTCCACAGCTTCCACCTGGGCCTGCCTTCCCTGAACTCCGGCGGATAGTACAGGCATATGTCAATGAGGGCCGGGAAGATGATGTTCAGCAAGGAGATGGTCAAGGCACCGATCAGCGAGAGCAGCGGAATTAAATTGAGGGGCAGCAAGGCGTTCAAAGTGGTCACGAGGACAAACACTATGCGTACGATGATCTCCTTGCGCTTTGCATTCTCCAGTTCGCCGTTTTTGTTCCAGTATTGATTCATTATGATGTCGATGACCACGTATCCTGACAGCGGGTACGTCAGGAAGATGGCAGAGACAATCAAGACGCAGGAGACATTTGCAACACTTAAAAATATATATAAACCTTAACCGAAAAAATTGAGATTCATTAAATTTCACTCGCAAACTTACGCTTGTTTGGTGGGCACATTCAGGGAAATACTGCTAGCTACCTTGTCCCCGAAACGCCAGTAGCCAAAGACTCCAAAGATTGTGTACGAGATGAGGACCACGGCGAAGGACATGTTGAGCATACCAAAACAACCGATGTAGTCCTGCGGGGTCTCCATCTTCGACTCGATGGCCAGCATCTGTAAAAGGTGTTACCATCTCCGAATCCATGTGCACTGCTAGCAGACTTACCACTCCCACGGAGCTGATGGAGAAGAGGGCGATGCCTAGGAAGAGGGCCACCTTCTTTTCATCGCCGAATAAGTAGCGACGCTCGGTAATGTGCGGCAGACCTATGAACAGGAAGTAGAACATGAAGAGGAAGCCGAAGTAGGCCATCGTATTGGACAGCAGGTTGAAGGAGACCAGGTTGTGGAGGTTCCGTATCAGAAAGCTGGGAATGCTAAGGAGCCCAACTATTGCCACGTAGATGCGTAGATCCAATGCCACAGTATACTGGTCCATGATATGTTTGAAACTGACGGACACGAAGACGAGGTAGACCACACACATGCCATAGTGGGAGCTGCACAGCAGCAAGTCGACGAAGTAGCCTCCGGCTGTGGCACAGCATTTTAAGAACCTGGGACCCTGCTTGAGGGAGTATGCCACAGACTCCTAATAGGTGGCATAGCCGACTTCCATTCGGCGAGAGCACTCAATCATACCTCGTATCTGAGTAGAGAAATTATAAGAAACAGTTTACAGGGAACTTTCCTGGGTGCTTACCAACAAGTGCATGCCATGGACAAGGAGGACAGTGCACACTACGAGCATGCAGATGCCAGTGAGGATTCCAGCAAAGTAAAATCCCAAGGGTAAAGCCAGGACTCCCACGCCAACCACACAACTCAGCAAGGTCGCAAAGGCACCAAAGTTTCTAAGCGAATAAGGAGTATAAACCCAAGTAAAATAAGAGACTCCTTACTTACGATATCGGTGAAGCAACATTTCGATTATCGTAAGGATTGTAGACCCTGTGGAAGATAAGCTTACAAATCAATTTAGGCAATGGAGAACTCCTCCTTACTGTTTGTCGGCCATACTATATAATTTTAAAGAGAGCTTATTTTGTATTCAAAATATCAACTTCCTAAAAACTATTTATGAATGACCATGTCTATATATATGACTTTAGTGGCATTGAGTGGGAGATGAACAAATATAGGTTCAATTAGAAAGAGCTCATATTTATTGGCAGTATAAATGTTCCCAAAGTTACTTTTGTATCATGACCAAACCCCTGATAATCAAATATTAAAATTTTTAAGAAAATATACTATATTTGCAACTATCTCATTATAGGATATTGATCACTAAGGTTGCGCATGGAAGCCACTGTACCAGCCACCCCACCGGCCAGACCAGCAACAATAAAGATCATTGATCTCCACAGCAGGATTCTTCCACTTCCGTAGCCCTCTTCATACCGAACACAGAGATCCAGGATGCCGGGAAAAATAAGACCCAGCTGAGCCAGACAAAAGGAGCCCACGAAGGAGAGCAGAAGCCAGAAATCCGGATATTGAATGGCCACCAGCACCGAGGCAATAGCCAAGGCGATCCGCACCAGGCACTCCACCATCTTGGATGAGGGGCCCGGCTCCATCTTCTTTTCCATATAACCATGAAAGATGATGTCCACGGTCACATAGCCCTGCAAAGCATAGCTAAAGAAGATGCCAAAGGCAAAGAGTCCTGCTACTAGCTGGGTGGGTCTGAGGGACACAAAAAAAGATACTATATAAGGAGGTTTATTTTCTAAAGGATAACTCACACTTCATCAATGGGTAGGTTATGCAGAACTGACTGTGCCGTATCCTGGCCGTAATGCCAATAGCCAAGGAGTCCAAATATGGCATAAAAGACTATAACCACTGCCATGCCACGATTAAGGACTCCACAGGTTCCCAGGAAGTCCGCCGGTGTTTGCATTTTGCGACGAATGGCTAATATCTAGAAGATATAGAAGCTCTTTAAAGTTTTATGTTTACAAAAATAGCTTTACAAACTCACCACTCCAACCGATTCAATGGAAAATAATAGTGTGCCAAAGACCAGGGGAAGCCTTTTCAAGGGCTGAGAGGCAGGAAGTTCACTAAACTCGGGCAGATCCCGAACCAGGTAGCACAAAGTGATGAAAAAGCCTGTTAAGTAAGGATATCTAAAGAACCTTAAAAGAGAAATATCCTAACCCACCCATAGCTATCATCAAGTTGGATATAAAGGAAAATGGTACTAAATGCTTGAATTGTCGTATGACAAAGGTTGAGATCAAGGGCGGCAGAAGCAGAACCATATAGAGTCTCTCATCGAATGGCCAGAGATATATGTCACCCAAAACCTTCAAAATCTTGGCTATAAAAACCACATAGATGCAGTCCACGCCAAAGTGATATACAGTGAGTAGAATATCCACGAGATAGCTGGGAGAGATACGTAGATAGTTTCTAGGAATAACTTTCAATTTAAGATAAATCGAACTTACTGCATGGGTTTGGCCACAAACTGAAACCTTCGGGGTCCCATGCCTATAGCAACTTCCATGCTCTTTCCATAACTCAGCAGAGGGACTCCAAAGCGTCTTTCCATTGCATTAATGTCATGTAGCTGGAAAGATTAAGCTAAAAGAAGATCTTAAAGGAAAAATATATATTATATATACCAGAACATGCAAAGCATATACCACAAAGGAGCCCAGGGAAACCGACATTATGAGTCCCGTCAGCCAGCCGGCATTCATAAAGGCTCGCGGCATGGCCAAGCAGCCAGTGCCAAAAGCACATTTCAGGACATTGATAAAGGTCTCCAGGTTCCTAAAATCTTAGTTATTTTTTTTTAGATGAGAAATGAGAAATATATCCTTGGCTAATCTTACGTCATGAAGCTACCATCATCCTTGTTCACCTGAACTTGTAGGGCCAACGGCGTTCTGAAAGTTATACTTTAGTTGAAAATTCCAGGAGATACCTGGACACTGACTCACCCAAAACTCCTTTGCACTCCACCCAGTAGTCTCTGGTGGAGGGGCAGCTGCTCCTGGTCTAGGCGTCGATGGCCGCCCAACTTCCTCTTCGGTCGCTCCATTTCAGGAAACTTAAATCACTCGGAAGGGAATAATTTCTGTATTCTTTTTGTTCGTTTCGTTTTATTTTCTTTTTTTCAGAGGGGAAGTCAGCGCCGACTTTGGTCTGCAATTATGCAAATGTGGATCACAGATCCCTCGGGTAACGGCTGCCGCTCCTGCTGCTGCTGCTGCTTCTGATGTGATCTCTGGGATCTGGTCAGCTTCCAGGAAGGGTGGAGGTATTAGCATGGCCCTAAGCGGCGACTCTTTCCAGGAAATCAAGCTCTGTTTCTGTTGTGTGGGCGTAGTTGGTGGTAGAAGGAGGAGGAGCAGGAGAAGGAGCTGGCTACCTAAATTATGCAATCGCCGGCGGGGGCTCTTGGGCAAACTAATTAGTGTGGCCAGAACTGGCATTTTTCAAGTGCCCCAACCCCCCGGATCGATTTATGGCACCATAAATCCAACGACTCCTTACTCCTTGCTATAGAATTTTCACGATTTCTAAGCGAGGTTTTAACCTATCGCACTCCAAGTATCATTGTGTGGGGCCTGGCCTTTTTTCTATTGAATTGAAAATGCGCAAAATAGAAATAATGAATTCTTCGCCTTGGCTTTTTAGTTTATTAACATATGTTTAGAATTTGGTGTACTTGTTTTTAATTGCGTTTAAATAAAAAGCTCCGAGACGGAACTATGCAGCGTTAAATACATATGCGCATAATTGTGCAATTGCTAATTGTAAACAACTTTGAATTTGGAAATTAACATAAGCACCTTGAATACATATATTCTTGATGTGGCGTTTCCTTAAATTTTAGCAAAATAACAACACTCTAAGGTTTCAAAATAAATCAGTTTCTTTTTAAAGGGAAGCATTCTTCTAAAAAACCTTCCCCCCTTCGTATATGTTTAATGTATTTATTATGCAAAAAAACCTCTTACATAACAGATATACCCCACAAATTAAATGTAAATATAAAACTAAAATACAATGCATATTATCCAATAAGATTTAAATTACTTTGCGATTATCCTTCCGTTTATGAATGATTTCAGTATCGGCAATGTCTTGTGCCGTTTGATCTTTGTCTCCCCAGCCCCAGATGGGATGGCTTCCATCTCCCGTGCGCTTCGTTCTCCGTTGGACAAGGTCTGTGGGCACACTCTTGAGGTCATAGGCCCAGCCGATTTTTGCAAAGAACTCAATAAACTTGGTGGTCCAGTCATTGCAGAAGTTACCACCCTCCGCACTCTTGTAGTCCCAGGGGAAGACGTGGTGATAGTTGTGATAGCCCTCGCCCACTTTCAACCAAATGAGCAAGGGCTCATTGGTGGGCCTGATGTTCTTGTCGTAAGACCGCGTTCCGAACTTGTGAGCCGAACTATTCAGCGACCAGACGATATTCAGGCTGAGAACCCACCGGAGCACGCACATTACGCAAAAGGAAGTTTTCAGGGACTCGCCCCACAGCCACATGGGCAGCACTGTTGGCAGGACGAAGCAGATGAGCAGCATCAGAATGAGGTAGTACTTCTTCTGGAACATTACCAGCGGATCACTCTCCAGGTCGGACATGTCGATCTTCTGGCCCTTGGCCTTCACCTCGGGATGTCTGCGGCAGCACAGCCACCCAATGTGGGCGAACCACCAGCCGCGCTCCGAGTTATAGGGATCCGCATCCGTCTCCGTGTATTTGTGGTGCAACCGGTGGTCCCGTGCCCAGTAGTACACTGCATCCTGGAAGGCCAGGGTGTCGAGAAAGAGGAATATCAGCTTCAGTCGCGTATTGGCCTTGAAGGTGCGGTGCGTAAACAGACGATGGGCGCCGCCGGAGATGCCCACTCCGGTGAGTAATACAATCGGAATGAAGAGCAAGAAAGTGATCCAAGTGGACTCCACGAAGAGCAGCCACAGGCCGTACACGGAGATCGTGTGTGCGACCGCAAACAGGATAATGTTGAACCACACCAGCTTGAGTTTCCTGCCATCGGTGGTCTGCAGCTTGCTGAGGTCCTTGGCCAGGCCCAAGTCTTCGGTCTCACCATCCGTCTCGAAAAGCACTCCGGTAACATCGTCACTGTTGGGCGGCATTCTGACTTCTGATTCTGTTTCCGACGCAGCTTAAAAGTCTCGAATTTAAAGCAAATTAGAGCACGAATTTAAATTCCTGACCTTAAACGCATTCCCTGACACAATTTCAATGATACTCAAAAGCGCATTTGGTAATTATAATGATAAATTATGTGCATAGAAATCTGAAACTAATAGAATGGGTCAGCAGGAGACTGCACTGTAAGAAATTATAAAATAATAAAATAATAAAGACTAATTATAGTCTTGCATATTGATTAAAATAAATCAAACTTTTTAGTTAGTTTTAATAGTTTTAAATGCTATTTAATATTAAAGTTCCTTCTCTTAATTTTAAACTAATCTTTAGATTCTTGCTTGTATTCTACATATTTTTCTGTGTGCAACCAGTGAGTGCTGCAAGTTGCTAGTAGCAATGCTGCTGTTGCAGTTAGATGTGGCGCATCATTAAAGTGCAGACAAATGGCAGCGCGGCATGTGCGGCACATGTCAAGCTGCACAAGTCCGGGCAACAGGTGAAAATGCTGGAATTCTGATTATCCGCTGCTCGCAGCAGTTGCTGCAGTGATTGGCAGCAGCAGTTGTTGCTGCTGCTGCTGTGGCAGCAACTTAAACTGTAACTTTCAACGATTTGTCGTCGTCGTCGCTGGAGCTGCCTGCTGCTGGCACTTTGATGTTTGGCCACAGCCACAATCGCAGTCGCAACATGCGCATAATTATGTGCCTTGGCCACAGGCAACATTCCGTTTCCACCACACAAAAAAGGGGCTCTCGGCCACGCCCTCAATTCAATTTACAGCCGGAAGTGTGGGTGTATACTTACTTGATATACATTCCCGATGCTGGATGCTCGTGCTCTCCTTTCGCGAACTCATTTGCTGCTTCATAAATCAAAAATCCCAGCGGTGGCGGCGGCGGCAACTCCCGCATAAAAAGTAAAGTAAAAAAGCAAAACTAAAACCGAAATCGAGTGTATGAAAAACGCATTTAATGATTGGCGAACAACAAGCGGGAACATCGGGAGCAGCAGTGGCAGTGGCAGTGGCAGTGGCAGCCTCAGCAGCAACATAATAGGCCCATCTAGAGGCAACATTCGCGTACCGAGCAAAAAGTGGGAGGATGCAGTGAATTTTCTCCAGTGATGGTTTTTTTTAATGCCATTTGTTGCTGCCGCTGTAGATGTTGCTGCTGCTGCTGCTGCCGCTGTAGATGTTGCTGTTGTCGGGCCGTTTGCCTTTTTGGGGCCCGTGAGGCATTCGCCTAAGCGGCAGGTTCCTGTCTGCCCCATCCAAGGAGACGTTGACTGCATTTTTAAGCGCGCTCCGCGCATAAAATAAAGCCAGATTGCAGGTCTTGCCTCGGGGCCATCATCCTCCTCCTTCTTCTTGAATGGGGCGAGTAAAAGTGCAGGATGCTTTGTTGTCCTGCCCCCGAACCCAGCCCAGGCTCCGGCTCGGAAGAGCTTCTGCAGATACGGCAGCTAATTTTCGATGGGCATCAGAAAATACAAAACACAACAAAAAAACAGAATCGGGCGAGGAAAGGGCTCTCTCGGGAGGGAGAATCTGAGATCTTGGAGCGATAATGATGCAGGTTAATCATTAGCCTGGTACGTGTATTATGCGATTATTAGTTGCTGCTCACCGCGCTCTCTCTCTCTCTTCCGAAAGGGGATTACCTGCAAGCCCCTATTTTTGGTGGGCGTTTGCTCTCGTTTTTTCCTCTCTTTATTCTCTGTTGGCCAGAACATTTTAGCCGTAATTTCCAATTTCCGCTTGCATCCGCCTGCATCTACATAGTATGTAAGTGTACATACATGCGGCCGATTTGTCAACGCGGCAACATGTTGCTGCAACATGTAAGTTGTCAGCGTTTTTTAAGAATCAATTGCCGCCCAGCTGAGCACGGTGAGAAAACGGGGGTTTTCTGATATCTTTTAGTTATTATTATAAAAAAATTAAATAAATAGAATATTTTTCTAACCAATTCAAGGATTGTAAGCTCACAAAAGTCAGTAATAAGCTTGCAACATCCATCACAATTTAACGTTTCCATTTGGAAACATATATTTTTGCATTATTTGAATTAATTTCTTTATGTGTACTCCTAGAAATCCGATCTGGGCATAGCCCGCCTTCTTGGCTGCCGTCTGTCAGCGCAAAGCCCCCAACCTAAGCCCAAAAGCGATGGCCACACACACACACAGGCGGAACGAAAAGGCGGCCTTGAGATGCAATATGGCCAAGTACTTGGCAAAAATCATTGCAGAATTTAAATGAGCCGCTAAAGCAGAACACACACACAGCAGACTCGCAGATATTTTTTGAGGGTAAAAAGCTCGCTCGACTGACGTGCTACATGATTTTGTAGGCGTGCAACATGCGCATGCGCAACAGCCGCAACTTTATCAGATTCAGCGCTCTTTTTAGCATTATTTCTGTAATTTTTTTTTCGCCTGCCTCATGCCGGCATGTTGTTGACTGTCAATTGTTTGGTGGGCGTTGCAGCCAGCAGCAACCAGCAACTAGTAACAAGCAACAAGCAACAGCCAGCAGCAGCAACAGCAACAGCAACCACACAGCATAAAGCACTGTTTCCATAGTCTGCAGGCCAGACTTTTGAAGCTATATCAATGTCAACAGCATTATCACACAGCGCTGTCAATATGCAAATGCCCAGGGCAAACCCAGCGACAACAGCAACTTGCCCAAGTAGCCACACAGCAATAGCAACTGCCTGGGACAACTGCAGCAGCAGCAGCAGCAGCAGATACATTCTCCTCGGTTCTCCTCTAGAAAAGACAAATAAATGCTTGTTGCTGGCGATTGTTTTCATGTGTGCGTATGTGACACTCGTTAACACGAAGCGAAAATGCGCGAAATGCGATATTTCACACGATTTATGCACGGACAACGACAATAGTTGCAACTGCTGCAGCAACAACAACAGCATCCCAGGAGCAAGCCAGCCTGGAGAGGACCACACACATTGCCTGTTGTGCCGGTGGGGCAGCTTAAGTTGCGCCGCTCCAGCTCCTGCTGGCGGCGGAATATGAATTACGCAGCACCAAAGCATGCAGTAAAGCAACCCTCCATTTGTTCATCTTAATTTAGAGTCCCAGGAAAACCAATTGGAAAGTGAGTTCTACTCCAGAATGCTGCTGCTGTCAATACGGGGAAGAAGGAGCAGAGACTCGAAGACAAAGTTGTTTGCCCGCGAGGGTTGCTTTACTAGCAATTTCTATCCTCGGTAAGTGGAAAAAAGTAGAAAGCGAGAAACTGATAAGAACTGATTAGACCTCTTGGCATAAATCAGCGTTGCCATATCCCACAAATGTTGCCAAGACATGTTGCCGCTGCATGTTGCTGCTGCTGCAGCATCCACCGCTTAAGGAGTAGGAAGCTGATTAGCCAGATCAGAGCTGCCAAGGCAAACAGTGGCCAGTGGCTGCTAATGGCCAAGTTGCTGGCGTGCTAATTTGACAGCTTGCCCAAGTTGTTAGTGGGAGCGAGAAAGGTGCGATGGAGTGGTAGAGAGAGAGCAGCGACTCCTTAGAGATTTATGCGTTGCCAATTGGCTGTGCCAACATTTGCCCATATACATAATTGAAACGTAATAAATTCTGTGTGATGCTGCTGCAGCTCCAGCCAGCGATGTTACACACAAAATAATGCTGGATTTAATTGGCCACCAATAGTGGTTAAGATTTCGTAAGCTGCAGTTTCTTAGCCATTAACTTTAATATCTGAAATATTTGTATATTTGTGAAAGAAAGGAAGCTAACTTTGGCAAGTCGAAGTTTATATACCTTTGCATGAAATATGAACCACAGCCAAAAATGCATTAATTTCAATTCGGAAATCTTTTTTATACAAGAAATTTAGGTATCATTTACAATGCTGGTTTCTTAACTAAATAAAAGGTTGAGAAATCATCATTGAAAATTTAACATTTTAAACATAAAAATATCTTGTGAATTTTCAAATATTTGAACGGTTTAACCCCTTATTAAATATGGAAAAAATTGAGTATAATTTATTGTCGTTCAAAGATGGCTAGATCGATCCGTCTTTTGATGCTGATCAAGAATATATATGATTTAACGAAAACGACTTATTCCTTTCGTTGCAGGGTCTTAACTAATATTATGATACACAGCAAGGGAAAAATATAAATAACGACAATTTCAGTCCATGAAATTTTTCTAAATCAAGAGTTTAACTAGAATTATTTATGAGTAAAAAAATTAATTCTTTTATTTCCTCTTTCTTGTTCTTCTTTATTTCGTATTTATTTCAGATTTTCATTCAAGTTATTTATTAATATAAGGTTTGTTTATATTATTTCAACGGCCAACAAAACGTACATTTGATATTTATATATATTTCTTAAGGTTATTGTCATTAATTCTTTATATAATTAAAGAAAGACAACCTTAATTTATCTATTTTATATGGTAAATAATTAAATTTCTTATTAGTTAAATCAAAAAAAGACCCCAAGATTTATATACTTCGTACATTTATTTATTAATCAACAAACTTCATTCCAGATTTCATAATTACAGGATTTTTACTCCAAACTCTCCCCATTTTAAGCACATTTTCTTCGAGTGCACTTACTACAGCTTTTCGTGCACAATTAGCGGCTGCAACTAACGACAATTGCTGACCATTTTCATGACTCGCTGTCGATTATTAAATAAATAATTTCATAGCGCTGATGCGGTGCTGCTGGCTGTTTGGCTGCCTTTTGCTGGTTTTACAAGCTGTAAAGTGCGAAATCAACACGCTTCATGCCAACTTCAGATCTTGGGGACCGAATACCGTAGACCAGAGACCGGAGACCAACAACATAGCTGGATGGAGTACCCATTCCTTTCCTGATCCACTGTCCACTGTCCGGCGGCGAGTGTCCACTATGTTAGTTGTCAACACAAATGGCAATCGGCGTTGATAAATTGTTGCTGCCTTGGGCCAATTATAACCGTCTTTGGGCCTGGCTCAATATAGCTGCCAATCTGACAGTCCGCCTCCTGCCGCCTCCTGCCGCTTGCATCCGATTCCATCCGTCCATCCGATCATGTTGCCAATAATGTTGCAAGTTGCATGGCTTTGCATGCAGATCGCGACGGGTTTCCCTTCCTGCGAAGCCCCGCAAAAGGAGGTTCCACTTCCGGTGTGGGCGCAACAAAGTATCGAAACCTGATACCTTCGATACCCGATCAATCTCTGCTTTCAGCTCTCAACTCTTTCAGATGAATAATTTGTCAGCAACAACACCTAAAAAAAGGGCGCCAAAAGCAGCCACGTGCTGTTAAGAAAAAAAAAAGAAATCAGAGTGAGAGCAGGAACAGGAGCTGGTAAGCAGAGGAGAAAACACCCCACCACCTGAATCCACTGTCAGATGATCCATCCAAAAGAACTCTGAGTCTCGAACGAGGGGAGTTCATCTGCCACATCAGCTGTTCCTCTTTCCTTGGCGCGAGCTGCTGCATTCCCCTCCTCTGTGTGCTCATCATTATTGTTATTATCCACGGCCCGGTGTGTCTCGCTTGTACAATAACATCTAATTTCCTACCTTTCTTGCAGCTCCTTTTCGGCTACCTAACGCACACTTTGTCTCTGATTTTTTCAGATTTCCTCAGGACATCCCTTGCCAAAGGAGAGGAGGAGGAGGCGGGGAATCTTCACCCGCATCACATCCTTGAGCCCCGAATGTTGCATATTTGTATGCCGCGCTAATGACATCATGGTAAGATATGCGGAAGAAGGCGACTCCGATTTAATCGGGGAATTGCTAGACACAATCTTGGATAAAGAAAATTTAAGAGCATATAACAGATTTTTCGATTATAGGTAGGAGAGGGATGTAGTTTAGGGGAATTCTTGGTTAGGAAAATATTTTAAAGATGAGGTTTAAATTGAAAAAATATTTTAAGTAATATTCGAAATTTTATTAACATTTTTATGGCTACTTTGGAGTTGTTTTTAACATATAAGAGGCATTATTATTGGTTACCAGTGACTTCTGTACCATTCCCAGGACTGCTGCTGAATCTTTAACAAGATGATTCTGGGATCGTTTCATAAAGTCTCACTTAAAAGAAGAGATCTTCTTAAATATAATCTTCTTTAATAAATACATTTCGCAAATATATATAATTACCTAAAATATTATTTCTCCTCAAAAGTAATGCCTCTCTCTTCGCACATAAAAATAAATTTAGCAAATATTTCTCTCGAAATTCTTTAATAAATATATTTCCAAATTTATATAATTACTCAACATGTTCTTTCTCCTCAAAAGTAATCCCTCTCTATTTGCACTTGAAAATAAATTGAGCAAATATTTCTTCACGAATTACTTCCTCCACCACCGAAATTTGCAGATTTGCCAAACTGCAGCCACCCCACCAGATCCAAGATTATTGACCTCTTCTCCCGACAAAACAAAACGGAACCCTGGCCTTTGTTTGAGCAGCAGGAGCTCACCAGGACAGCTGTTGGTGGGATCAGGCATACAGGGCTGATCTTAAGAAGTCGTTGGCGCGCAGTCAGAGTTTGCTGGATGCGGAAAATAATAAGAACAATAATATATATAAAAGACGCTGCTGCCACCGGAACAGAAGTCGAGGCCAAGGAAAATCTGAGAGAGAACAGCTGACACGGGAAAAACGCAATGCAACGCACGAGCCACGAGGCCAAGAGGAAGCTGAGCAGACGAAAGGATCGCATCTGATGGCATTGCGGTTAGAGCGGAAAAGGTGTCAGAATTGTGGCAAAACAGCTGTGAAGGGTACTTGGTAATGTAGGTTTTAATTGTAAATGCAATTAGAGAAAGGAGAGACTAGGGGATCAAGTGTTTTTATCTTTTAGGGAAATGAGTGACATGTGTGAGACGCCAGGGAAAGGAACAGAGAGTACTCTTTGGTCTATATTCTTAATTAGGAATTATTATTTGGAGATCTGTAATTTGGGTAACATTGGGAGAGGCTATTAAACTTCTTTCTGAATTAAAATTGAAAATGTATATTTTGTTACGATGCCTTTTAAGAAATAATTTAACAAATAAGTTTCTTTAGTTGTTGTTTCTTATAAAACTAGTTTTAGATATTGAATTCATTTTAAAGATGAAAGAATTATTTATAGCATTCTTTGACTATTTTCTTTTATATTTTAACTCATTTTTATGATCATTTCTTTAATGATGTATCCATATTTTGCTCTTTAGAAAATTACATAAATATTTTTGAAGAATTTATTGCGCTGAAAATACAATATTAAATGGAGAAATGCATGAAGATATAGTAAATATTAATTATTCAGGACATTGTTCCAAAAAAATTTATCTAAGCAAAAAAATGCATTGATGCTTAGCAAATAGGAACTAAAAAATTAATAGCTTATAAACAACTATACACTCCTGTTACTATAAATAAAAAACAAATAAATTAGCCACTGCCAGACGTTAAAAAAGCATTAAGAGAAAGGTAAAAGGATCAGAAGGTGGAGCTGAGGCAACAAGTTGATTTAGAGGTCTCTGTCTGAACAACCGTTAGCCAAATCAGAGACAGAAAGAAACATTTAAAGAAAAATTCAAATGAATTCGTATTCGGATTCGCATTGGGTTTTGGTTTTGGTTTTTCTGGCACATATATGCCGTGTCTCTGCGAGGAACCTGGACTTTGGAGCATGCCTTCGGGCCCCCCGCCCACTTAAATTGCGTGCCACGCTGAAAGCATTCATTTGCAGCAAAAGAAATCATCGGTCGCCGAGAGATATTTGTGCGTTTTGTGGGTCTGCCACTGGGATGCGGCGAACTACAATTAAATTTGCATTTGTATGATTTCTTCCAGCCGCTGTTAATGCCGCGGGTGAAATACCTCGGCGTAGGAAACATTTATCACTGCTATGGGGTCTCCGCCACCGCCACCAACTCAACTTCGAGTCTGTATCCAAGTCTGAGTCCAAGTCCGACTGGCAACGCACAATAAAACTAAAACGTTTATAATTTCATATGAATTTCTTGTGGCGGAGAGCTTGCAACTATTAGCCGGGACATGCAATTGGCCAAGAGAGTGGGGGGGTTGGAGAGGGAGACCCAAAGAGAGGGCGGGAAAGACAGACAGTGAGCCAAGTCAGGGCCCAACTTAATCACAGGTTGGCCAGCTGAATGGCCTAAACGAAAATGCTTAAATTTAATGACATAAATATATACGCGAGGCGGTTTGGGGGCACAGTGAAAAAAGTCGCTCGCCAAAAGGAATTAGAATGTCTGTTTATGATTGACTCGATTTCAATTAATTTATAATTGAAATGTAAGGAAATTGAACAAATTATTAATTAGTAAACATGGCTAAAAGTTGGTAAAGCAATTTAATTTAGAACGCCATCGTTGAACAAGATATTACAACATTAGTTACATGATTTTCTTATTTAGACATTCAGTGTCTATTATAATTTTTGCTATTAGAATTGCATAAAATTAGATTACGGCTTCTATAACATTTCCTTCATTAATTTTAAATATTGAAATAATTTTTTTAAGTCTTTTAATTCCCTGATAATATATATTTCCCTCTCTGTACAGCTCTCATCAGCTATGGCGGGTGGTTATCTCACCTCCTCCAAGCCCTCCTTGGAAAAATGCTCATCTTGTGGAAATCTAGGGAATATTTATCAATCTGTCACGGGCCTGAAAGCCTGGCAAACGGAGGATCATCTCGTTGGCAGAAAGGCAGCCAGGCAGCCAGCTGTCCATTTAGGGAAAACGAGTTGCGAGCTGGAAACGGTATGCCAAGATTTATGCGACCCACCACCACCGCCAGCACCACCCTTCGAGGAAATCGCTTATTGCGCACTCAGAGATCCCGTTCCAAGGAGCCAGGACTAAGGGGCCTCGCCAACGCCACCACCCCGTGAGGCGGGACCGGCTGCTTCTTTCACTGCCACAGCCAGGACAATGAAAGAGGCCACCCCATACCACCCATTTTTCAGGCCAGTATCTCTTCCTCCCTCTTGACAGTTCTCTAGGGACTTTAACTCCTCAAAAAAGGACACAAAACAAAAAAGAAGAACTCGAAGGAGGAGGGAAGGTAAGCATACGCAGCTGCGCCTGCCTAATGAGCACTTTTACAATCTTTTTCGGTTACTTTCCAGTTGCTGCGCAGTTTGGGAATCAGCGAAAGATACAAAAAAAAAGCTTGCCAGCTGCCTTGGGATTGGGATTTCCCATTTGACGAGCTTTGTGAGTGAGCGGAACTAATTTCCATTGTATAAACATATAAAAAAGGTTCAGCTGGAATATATCTTACCATTCCCTTCGGCTTCCATTTGGGAACTATCTGGGGACTATCTTAATCTCGGCATAAACACTGATACATCATCATCATCGGGGGCATAAACTTCAATTCACGTTCGCTGCCTAAGTCTTTCGATTTTAATTCAAGTTCGCTGCCTAAGTCGTTCGATTGGCAGCTCTCAGCATAAATTATGTTTATTTTTCTGGGACCCAAAATAAAGACGAAACGGAGGATTACACACGCTTTAAAAAAAACTCCCACAAGAAGCTGGTAACTGAGGGGAAAAAGTCTGTGGCTACTTGGCATAAAATTAACTGTTCATTCAAATAAAAATTAAACTATTAAATGCTCAGCTTCGCTGGAGAAATGAGCTTAGACGCATAAACGATTAACATACATGAAACGAAGAAAAAAAAAGGAGAGACACACACGACGGCCCCAAAAACTGAAGCGTTTCCAAAAAAAATATATATATAAGTAGATGTATAAAGCTGATCAATAAAATATAACAATCATGCGATCAAAAATCTTTCACAAACACAAATACCTTTCTGGCCTTTCGGCCACTCCACGCCGTGGCACGGCACTCCATTCACCTGTAAAAGTGTGGGAAACCATAGAAATAAGAGAGCGCGCCAAAAGGCGAGAGCCCAAAAAGAAAACGTTGAAAATTCAAATTAGCCCGAGACTCGTAAATAAAAGATATTATAGCCAATCGAGCAATAAAACCAGTTAATCTCTAAATGTGCCGAGACCCCGTCTCTTTCTCTGAACCTCTGCATCTGACTGACTTCTCTGTCCCCATCTCTCTATCTCAATCTGAGGAAGCCACTCCGTCCCAGCCAGCCAGCTAGCTCATCAAAGTGGTTCGGCCTACATCTGGAGCTTGGAACTGATCGGAGATCGGAGCACTGAGACGGGAGTCTGGAGGTTTTACGATCTGCAACAACCTGCCCCGGCCATGGGCAAAATCAGTTAGACTCTCAGGCGGGTGTAGGATTCACCTCCGGCTGCTCTCGAATCTCGGATCTCCTCATCCTCATCCTCATCCAGCTTCTGGCTGCCACTTCTGCTTCTGCTTCTGCCCGATCATCATCTTCTTGGCAATCAAATCAATTTTATGCCGCTGTTGCATTTTTTATGGCATTTCTAACACACAAACCACACGATAGCCCCATTCACTCATTCATTCACTTGGCTCATTCATTGATGAGAGGAGGACTGGACCGCAGACCGGAAGCGGGTTACTACCCCTCCGCCACGCGGGGGGGAGCAGTCCGAGTCCGGGGGAGGCCAGTGATTACCAACAACTTAAAGCTCGGCCACAAAAGGTTGCATTCGGATTGGGTTATTAAGCCATTTAAGCGACGTGAGAAAATGCTGCAACGTTCGGAAAAACTTGGAACAATTACACCTGGCAAAAGAAGGGGAAATTAAATCAAAGATTTGGGAAAGAAAATAAAAAAGATTACAAGATTTAATATTAATATTTGATTTGAAAATTAAGAAGCAAAATGAATAGAGTTAAATTTGGGAATTAAAAAGGAAATAGGATTGAAATTCATAAAAATTTATTTTAAGGATTTTTCCCATAATTATTTCAAGAAGCTTACCATATCTTGGGTAATCTAACTTCACACTTATCTTAAAAAAAATATGACAATATTTATGCTGTAAAAAGGTTAAATTTATGTTATTATTTCAGCTGTGAAAGGGTTGTAGAGGTTTAACCCTTATTAAAAGATAAATAAAAGGCAAGAAGAAAACGGCAATTTAAATAAAAATCATAGGAGGGAGTTCTCTCATTAAATATGCTCAGGAAACCGCCTTTTTTGGGCCAGCTGATAGAAGAAACCCCCTTAAAAATAAAGCAGAAAACCATCAACATTTATGTTATTAATTGAAAATGTCTTTCATTCCTTCAAGACAAAATTAATTACCTGAAAAATTCTAAACACAGAAATTGAATTTACCTTTTTCTCACACACCTTTTCGAGTTCTTTTTTTCTGTGTAACAACTCTACTTTTGAGAAGAGGAAAAAGGCCACAGCACTGCTGGAAGTGGAATCACTTGGATTTAATGACTACACTAAACATTTATCGGTGGCAGCCTAACTAACAACAAAATCAATTAAACTAACTCAGGGCCGGCGATGTCGATGCGTATGTTTAAAGAACAAAACATTGGCTTCTGTCTACGCCCCTCGAGGCATGTCATTAAACTTTGTTGGGGATGTGCCCCTTTTTTTTTGTAAGCCAAATCCCAGGCGACCTTCCCACTTCCCCTGCCGAGTACAAAAAAAAACTGCCGAGATTTTCATTAAGACAACACTTTTTGTGAATGAATGAAATGGCGTCGCACCCGCAACTCCCCCTAAGCTCATCAGCGCAGCAAAGGTTAACTCATCTCAACGCTGTAGGTAAATCATACGAAATTTGTCTTCCCGCCGAGATCTTGGCCAAGATTTCGGGGCGTGCGCGTGATTTAAGCTCATGTTGGTAGCAGCAACCAGCAAAAAGCCAAACAAAGAGGCAACCAAAACCCCAAAAAAAGATACAGAAACAACGCCAACAATAGTATCTCAAGCGCGTGTGTGTTGGAGGAAGTGCAAAGTGCTGTGATAAGATCTCAAAGTTGTGCCAAAAAAAAAAAGAATATAAGAAGACTTTAGAAAAAATGAGCAGCAAGAAGAGCTTAATTGCCTGAAAGCAGACGGGACAGGTTATGATAGATAGGTAAACCATGCTGGTGGCGCGGGATCATCGGAGCTTACGAAACAGAAACAGCTTCTGCGGAAGTTGGTGAAAATTTTGAAATGATTTCGGACAGACTTCTGCCATCGATCTCTTCGGATTCCTTGGCACTAATGAAGCTACTATAAATAGTAAATCATCCATTGAATCAGTAATCGTTTGATTGAGTTTAATTTGCCATCATCAGTGGCCTCATCAATCACGCCATGTGAGCCAAAGAAAGTTTCCCAGAAAGCTTAAGACAACGCGGGGACACAAAGAAGGGGGATTCCCTTTGGCCTAAAACAATAATATCAATGAATAGTTGAATATATTTAAACTAGAAAGACTTAAGTTACAGTTTAACATAAGAATCATGATTAATGAAGTGAAATACTTGGAACCATTTATTCTTTCTAGATCGTTTATTATTAAATATAAATTATTTCTTGTTATTTTTATGTGTCTTAAGTGTTGCTTTATAAATTAAATCTCTAATCTAAAACAAATGTAGATCTCACATAACTGTTTTCTTCCGTTTTTTAAACAGATTTTTGTTGTAAAATTTCCCCCAGCTGTTGGTTTTAAATCATGAGAATCCTGTCTTTTTTAACAATCTTTCCAGAGCCTGGCTTATCCGTGGGAATCTCTGAGAGGTGAGAGACTCGACACTAGCATGCAAATTAGATTTTTTTAATTGGCGCTTCACAGACGGCGACATCTCTCCACCTGACCCCCAGAATGACGCCCAGCATAAAGATCTAGTCTCTTGGCCAAATCTCCCCTCTGATCTCCTGCCGTTGTTGGCGTCACCTCAAGGTGCTGGGATGTCATCCACTTTTATGGTTATTGCGCCGCCAGCTGTTGTTGTTGCTGCTGCTGCTGTTGGCACTATTATGTTGCAGCGAACTCCCAGTTGCAGTTGCAAATGCAAATTGCGGCTGGCATTGCTCGATCTGCCAGAGATGTTGGCGTTTTTGCGTGCTTAATTGAAAATTGTGTTTCGGCGCTTCTAATGAATGGGAAATTCAAAGACGGCACGGCATTGGGGGTTTTACAGATAGAGAAAATGTTTGTAAATTTTTTTTTACTTGGAATTTCATTAGTTTAAAGAGGTTTAAATTTCATTTATTTAAATCAGAACATTTTTTAACAAATAAAATGTTATAAAAATTTATTTAAAAAGTATTTCTAATATATAGAAAGCCTAAAATTAAGTTTTTGCTCTCCGGCTTGAAATAAAATGTATAAATTAATTGCTATTTACCCCGACTTTTCCCCTGTGTGCCATCGCCCGCCCTCCCATCGCGATCTGCGCCTCATTAAAGCCCGTAAAAAGACTGACTAAGCAAAAAGGAGCAGCAGGAGTCTATTGAAAGCTGCCGCCCATAGGGGTGGTTCTCCTCATTCCAAATTCTTGGATTTAGTGCCGCAGGCCACAAAATCTCCGAACGAGATCTTGCCTTTTGTGACGCGAAGACGTTCGTCGTAGTTTTTCCCGCCAAAAGAGAACAAATATCCTTACGGGGGTTGCACAACGGGATCTGGAACCTGGACCTTAAGATCGGGGATATATAGGAATCCCGGGATCGTCGGAGGTGGTGGTGGTGGGTTGAAATCGGGTGGGTTGGTGGTGGGTTGCTGCTGGGTTGGTGCTGGGTCGGCGGTGGTGGCGGCGGTGCTGCTGCTTTTGCTGATGGGGTGGCCGCGAGGACAACAATAAGGAGGCAGGCCTGGGCCCAAGACCGAGATCCTGAGAGGGCGAGGAAGTCGTGGACTGATGATGACTGGGCCAAACCGTGGGAAGATTTCCAGCACAAAAGGCAATATGCGATGCAAAGGAATCTGGCAGCGACACATTCCCGTGCTGCAGCTGCACTCAAAATCGCAGCATTGAAATAAAGGCGAGAACTTTTGCCTTGATTGCCGTCCGGTCTGCGGGGTACGGTTTTGTATTTATATTAATTTCATTTCATCTCAATTTCGGGCGTAGGCCCCAGCGACACTGAAATGTACTTAGCGCACTCACGGCTCAGACTAAAGCATGAATATACATATATGCTGCGACGAAGGCTTTAGGTGAAGAAGTATTCGAATTATAAATACCTGTCAGTTATAGGAACATACCTTGAATGGGAATTGAATAAATACAGTGTAAGCTAATTTTCTGGTAAAGATTTAAAATTAAATATTATTTATTGGTAATAATTGTAAGGGTGTAAGAGATGGTACAAGCTCTACTTATATACATTTTTTGCTAAATCGATTGTTTTACTATTCATATATTTTATTTTAGAGATTGTAACATGGGCAATTTTATATATCAAATATAGTTATATTTATGGTTTTATTTTTTCTCGTTACCCTGAAACCGTATTTCTGAAGTTAAATAAATCTTAGCTACAGTTTTATAACCGAAAAACGTGATAAAATGTATGGTTTAAGATGATTTAAGTTAAACAACTATAACAGTGTTGTTAAATATATATCTTCAGCGTAGAAGCAAACCCCAAAGTCTTTGAAAACATAAAGAATATATTGCATTTAACCACGTAGCATACACAAATTTTGGTTTAAAACGAAATTCAAACCATAAAAAATGTATGGTTATTTATACCCTTGAGTCGATCTAGCCAAATTTGGACGACAAACAAATTTTAATACATTTTTTCAAAAATTTTTAATGGGTTACATCGTCAAAATTATTAAAAATTCAGTATGCTGATTTATAAATCTAATAAAACATAGAAAAGAAAAGCTTTCCGAATCGAAATTAATGCATTTTCGCTGAGTTATGAAAGATTTTCTTGCTTCGGCTTCCTGAAGTTACCTTACTTTATTGTTTTAGCTAATTTCAAACATACATTCAACGATGAATACATAAAGTTTGATCACCTTCTGGATTTTTCTTTGAAAGCCATTAACTGTAATTATGCTAAATATATAATACAACAATTATAAATAAGAATAAAATATATACAATTTTGGGAAAATTAATTAAATATATATTAAAATGAAACTACAAGTAAACGAACTTTTCAGTTCAAAATTCATACGCCCCGTTGGCCCCAAAGCTACCTAGTATTTATCGGAAAACAGTAGGCAGCTGGAAAAATGTCGCCAACTCGAACGACTTCATCAAGAAATCAACAAATCACGAAATCAAGAAATCAACAAATAGGCGAATTGTGTGTGTTGGCTGTATGTGTAGACACCCCACCCCCGATCCTACCCATACCAGCAAGTATATATCGCACGGATAGCCGATCGTGGATCACTTTTTAACCTACACCATTTTGGTTTGCTTTTCGCTTTTTGTCGCCGTCTCATTTCAATAACTCATTGTTGTTGCTTTGCCCACACACACAGGCACACGCAACGCACACTAGCACACACACCTATTGAGTTATATGCCTGTATCTGCATACACACCTACACGTTGTTGCTCTCGAAGCGAACCCACGAATTTTTGTACGAATCGCGTAAACGCGTTTCGCGTCTCGTTTATTTTCCCTGCCCACAATACACGCACACCACAGAGTATCTCAGCGCGTGTGTGTGTGTGTGAGTGGTGCCCGTGTGTGCGTGTGCTACTATTCGTTCATTCACAAATTGTAGTTGTTGCTGCGCTGCTGCTGCTGCTTGGCATGCTTTTGCCTTCGCCTCTTTTTTTTTTGTTTTTTCTCAATTCGGTTTTTGTTTTGTAAACACACTCACATTCACCTGGACACACACACACAGCAGCAGCGGCACTCTGCAGCTGCGTCGCAATCTCACACACACACACAGCGCTCTCGCTCTCGGCTGCATCGGCATTTCAAGTTCATATCCGTGAGATTGTTTTGCCGGCATTTCTCACGAGAGCGCAAAGGTAGAGAGAGCCGAAGCGATTGAGAGAGTGTATCTGTGTGAAGTGTAGGTGTGAGAGAGCGCGTTCGGATTTTATCCGGGGATTTTATCCGTACTGACAGTTGACTGAGATTTTTCTTATGGTTTAGTTTTGCTTTTCTGAGGAAATTAAATGAATGAGTCAATAATTGTATCTTTGAGATACAATTGGGAAATTATTTGTATTCTTTGTTATATGTTTAGATTGTAAATAAAATGATTTGCTCTTTTAATCAAGAAAATGCTTTTATATCAATGAAATCTTTAAGATACTTTGTCGTTTTGTATGCAAGATATATAATTTTAATTGTTTAATGTCTAATGTTGGCATACAAAAATGAACTAATATAAGTATTTCGCTGAAGGGAAAATCTTTACAACAAATTCAACTGGTTTTCATCATTATTATAATTTTATCCAGCTTGTGAATATTTAAGTTAAAACGGAAAACTGTTGGATTAATATCTTTGAAGTATCTGAAGGGTGTATCTTAAGAAAGAATATCATTAAAACTATGGTTTTTTCAGCATGTAAAATAGAAGAATAATTTTATAACTTTATTTTACAAAAGAAATCAGTTTTGAAGCATTTTTGTAATTTTCTTGTAAGTAATAAAGATTTGAATTCATTTTTAAGGTTTTTGACCATGAGAATATTAAATAAGTTGATGATCTCAATTATGTATTTACTAGTTAACAGGAATTTTCTTGCAATTTTATATTAATACATAGTTCTTACTTAAAAGAAATGAAAAATTAGAATCACACGCAAAAATGTTGATCTTAAAGTAGAGTCAGTAGTCCGATTAATAAAAAACTAAACTAAATTAAATTAAATTCTGGAAAAGATACTTATCTTTTCGTTTTTAAATAAAACTTTGTATAGCTCAAAACAAAATCCAAAATTTTACAAAGAAAAAGTATACAAAAAACATCATATTTAGTTTCTTTAGTAAATAATCCCCTGTTTTAATAATGTCCTAAAATTTAATATTTAAAAATAAGAAAACTTGGTTCAGTGACCCAAAAAAACCTCAAATTGAAAGGCAACCTGCAAGGATTTAATAAGCCTCGTTTCCCCAAAGACATTAAAAAAGATACCCCTTTGAATCCCCAAATTTGAAGAGGTTCATCTTCCCTAAAAAGTCACGATTATATAACGTCGTCGTGTGAATCTGCAAGTCCGTAAATCCGTGTGAATCCGTGAAGTGGGAGGTGCCTATTTCTTCGGAGCCCAGCCGGTGGCGGAGCAAGCAGGCGAGCAAAGCAACACCAAAAAAGCTGAAAATGCAGCCCGAGTGCTTTTCATTGGCATAGAGAGTTTGGAGCAATTAGAAACCCACGCAGCCATAAACAACAACGAGCGA
>VNJR01012057.1:0-11936 GCA_008042585.1 Drosophila punjabiensis | reverse complement strand
AACTCCCCTTGCGCTATGCAACGCTTTTTTTAGTTGTGTTTTGGCCAGCTTTGTTTTGTTTCGGCCTTTCCTTTTCCTTTTCCCCACTTTTTTTCCAGCTGCCTTCCTTGCGTTGCGTTTCTGGCATTGCGTTGCGTTGCGTTGCGTTTTGGGCCAACACCAAAAGCCGCCGCACTTTTGTCGCTCTCGTCGCCATCGCCATCGCCATCTCCATCACGGGAACAGGAGCTGGAGCAGGAGCAGGAGCAGTCATAGTGGCCGTCGCTTTGACACCTCGCTTGTGTGCAGCGCGGTTTCCTATTTCAATTGACACTCACATTTATTTGTATTAGTATTTCGAGCCTTTGGGCCATCTCTTTTTTGTGCGGCCTCCTTGGCGGTTTCGGGTTCAGGCTGGCTCTCTTTTGCCCTGAATTTTTTTGTCAGCCACCTTTATAGCTTGTTTTCCTAGATCAAGGGGAATAGGCTCTTTTTTGTATTTATAAACACTTTTTCCAGGGTAAGGCAGTTTTTCTGTAGTCCCATTAAAAGTACATTCGGTTTGTTTTAAATCTGTTTTAAATCCTGTAACTTGGATAACATGAATTCTACTCTTCCTAAGGAAACCAATGAATAGAAATGAGTCATGGTAATATCAAGCTTTATTATCATTTAAGTCAGAAGCATGACAAGGGAAGAAAATGTCATTCTAGCCATATTATTCATATATATTCTTGATCAGCATCAACACCTGCGTTTTAAATTACAATTAATTCAAATTATCATTAATATTTATTATTATTTAGTTACAATTGAGAGATTAATGTTCTAGTAAATATTTCAGGACAGCCATATAAAGTTTTCTGTGTGCTAATTTGATTTATTATTTAAATTTAACTCTTATTCCTGAAGATGCTTAGCTAGACTTCAAAATATATAAGTGCGAGGAAACTAATAATGTTTTATAAACTTAAAATTTGATTCTACTTATATTTTAGAGTATAGTAAGGCAAATATAAACAAAGTCATATTCAACGAAATTGACTACTAAAAACCTTCTGCATAACTGAAGAAGTCTCATATGATTACCTAAAAATGAAATTTTTGTTAGGTATTTACCATTAAAAATATTAAGTTACATATAACAATAACTTGGTTACTTGGTAAATGCAACACAGAAAAATTTTAAAGTCATGAAAAAAATGCGTAAATGGAATTAGCATTCGAATTGGCACTTACATTTATCGGTATTCTTCACGGCTATTTGTTTACATTGAACATTTTTCGTTGTAAACCTCAATCAACTGAATATCTTTTTTCAATAAACATTTTCTATTGATAATTTAATGTTTTGTATAAATAAAAGTGCAGTCTGTGGAGTATAGCTTTATATTTCAATTGGAATTTAACACATTTTTAGCTGCCTGTGTTTAATTTTTTTGATTTATTAATTACATTTTTCAACAGCCTAATCGAGACTTTTTGGTTATTTAAAATAAGATAATGTATATTTATTTGCCTGAATTTGGGGTCATATTTAAAACCAAAAAAAAACAAACATTTGAAAAAAATGTTGAAGACTAAGATATTTCTTTAAATTTTATTATGTTGAACGAGAATTTGCAAAAAAAGCAAAATGTGATTGCAATAAAAATAAAGCGCATTTGGCTTTAGGTTTGCATATATTTCACTAAATAAAATTTAATCAGAAAAACATTATCTAGGTTAAGAAATTTGGGGCCTCCAAGTAGATGAAACACTATTAAACTAACCACGACTTTCTCGTTCTAAATTGTTATAAATTCTTTATTTCATGTGCCATTTCACCGCTAATTGACCAACAAATCGCTGGCGGTAAACACACACACAAAAAAAACCTCCTTCTACCCGCAACCCAACCCTAAACCAAATTCGAATCCGTATCCGACCGGAAAACCAACACCCACGACCGCAGCATGCCAAAGACATAAGCGATTACAATCTTTGGCCGCCGACGCCGCGCAGTCATCAGCATGCCAGCGAGCATCATCCGATGTCCCTGAAACAGGAGTACGAGGTAAGTGGTCCGCTAAATGCCCTACAATGTGCTATATGTTTATCTATAGATCCCTATCCCTACGTTGCTAAAACAAACGGTCATAACTTTATGGCACACACAGAGCGTGCTACCAACAACAGCAAAAATAGAGAGAGAAAAAAAGAAAAATAAAACAAATTCTAAGCTCGCGTGCCGCCAACGCTTTGGATTTGCTTTGCCCCACACTTTCAACCATCCAACTACTCCGCAACCATCCTTCTAACCACCCATTTATTTACTTTTATAGCCCACTGTGTCTGGCCAAAGCCAGACCAGATTTTGCTTTTGTTTCGCCGCTGCAATATTTGTATTTATATTTTCTTGTTGCACCCAACGAGGGGGGGCTTGCCCCGGCAACCGAGCTAAGCATATGGAAATTGTTTAGAAAAAAGCCGGCTGTCATTTATTTTTTGACACAGCCAGCGGCGGCGGCGGCGGGCTGGGAGTTTATTTTATTCGATTTACATTTTTCCTGGCATCGCATCGATAGTGGTCCTAGGTCATGTCTGGCTGAAGGATTTTAACCCACATTCGGAATTTACATGCAATCGAAAGCGTTGGCATTTTTTAGACTATTCCATCGCCCTTTATTTTTGATTTTTTATTTTTTGTTTGTGTTTTGTTTGCTTTGCGACGTATTTGTAAGCACTTTTTCATCTATCACTCTCGCTGGCCGGCGGTTAGAATTGTTATTTATTATTTTCTAGCCGGGACTTGCTGTCGGAGCGGATATGTGCCTGTGCCTGCAGGTTGTTGGTTTTGTCACGCATTCGATTTGCTTTCAATTCATTTATCGCTTGTTTAGCTTTGACTCGCCCTGACAGCTGGCAAAAACATTTGTTATTTGTGATTTGCAGCGTGTAAATTGCATTTGTTTTTTTCTATTCACTTTTTAATGCGATTTTGCCCGTCTGAGAGTCATTAGAAAATTTGTTTAAATATTTTGACAGCGCTGCAAATTGTTTTATGGCCATTTGATTGGGGGTCACACTTGCAAACGAACACACACACTTGCGAATGAATATTTGATAATAATGTAAAGTTGATGAGGTTAATTAAATGTGTGCGGAATAATTATGAATTGACATTAGGCAACTGGCAATTAGCAGGGATTGCCCAGATTAGAGACGGCAATTGTAAATCGAATTAATTGAATTGCTTTTGGCCCAGTTAGTTGGAAGTAACTGTGTGTCCTTTCTCTTTTTAGGCCAAAATGAACGATCACCACCACAACAATCTGCAGAAAGGTGAGTCAGCCGATATTTCGGACCTATCCCAACCCAGGGCACCCCCGGACCAGATCACTTGACCTACCCAGAACCTGACTGACAACAATGCGCTTGTTAATTAATTGCTCACAAAAACAACCCGGCCGATAATCACGAATTTCAAAGATTCAGATCGCGGCGCGCGAACCAAAGATCTCCCAGATACCGATCTAAGACCACTCCGCTCCGCGAATAATGCAAAAGGCTAAATTGGAAAACGCGTGCGGGCCGGCGAACAAAAGCCGCCAAGACAATGTGCTCCGGTCTGATACTCCCACGGAGAGAGGTGCAGATAAAGAATAATTTTGTGGATCAAATAGAAGATTTTTTTACTTTAAAAACAAGTTCTTGGTATCTGTTTGAGTCTTAAAAATATTTGTATCTTAAAGGTTGTTTTTTAGATTGATTTCGGATTTCATTTATTTTGTTTTAATAAATTGACAAATCCATTTAATAAAAATATATCTCAAATTTAGGACTTAAAAAATAAGTATCTTGAGCCTGAAAAAGCATTGCAAATACCTTCAAAATAATCTTTAATAATGGTATAAACTCCCTAGTAAATTTCATATGCTTAGCAGTTTCTCTCTGTGTAGCAAAGCCGCCGAAAAATTGACCTTTAACAGCAACAACGTTCGCCAGATGCTTACAAGATGTTTACATAAATTCCTAAAATGCAAACAACATTTTAGTTGGGCCTTGTTGCAGCGGCATTGTTGCTACTGCTGCTGCTGCTGTTTATGTTGCAGTTGCTGTTGCTACCAGCAACATTGACAGCAACACGCTCCTGTTTGGAGTCGCTGCTGGAGCTGAAGCTGGAGCTGGAGCTGGATCTGGACTTGGACCTGGGACCCCCAGAGCTTGTTGGCGTTGACGTTGGCGGCAATGATCGCCGGCCGATAATGTCAACGCTAGGCAATTGGCCAATAAGGTTGTTGTTGCTGCCGCTGCTGCTGCTGCTGCTGCAACGATAGCGATCGTCCACATTGTTAGCATCGATGTAGATGTACTCGGATGGGATACGAATACTCTCGGCTTGTACAAATTAACAATAAGGCAACTTTAACCACAGTGTGTCGCCGGCTCATATTGCGGCTGCTCCATTTGAAATGCCGCAGCTACACAGGGAAAAGTTTTAATAATATTTTATGACTATTACAATAGTCTTTTCTAGTATTTAAAAAAAGCTAAATACTTCCCTTTGCCTTGAATGCTATCTGTTTATTATAATGTTAAAAGATTCCATTATTTTCATTCATTAAAAAAAAACTGTTGGATGTTTCTTTCCGTGTCCTGTAAAATTACCACTGTTCATTAGCTAAACTTTCTGGTTGGCGCCATTGGCCATCTGAGCTGAACTGAGCACTCTTGTAATTAACACAGAAATAGCCAAGTAGCGAGGGACGTGGCCCAGCAATTATCTGCAAATGCTTTATTAGAGAAATGTTTTTGACATAGCAGCGGGGCGCCCCAGCAGTCAAGCGGTTCGCTCGGCTGAGGAAAATTACAGGGGCCTTTCGCCAGCGCTCATTGTGTGCTTATTGTTTATAACTTGACGTTTACCCGAAATCCTGACCAACTCAACCCAACCCAACCGAACCCTTTATGGCAGCGGCAGAGAAACTCATTAACGGATTCACACAATTTTTGCACGCAAATGGGCCAGAGAAAAAAATATTCTAGAGCCCGGGAAAATGCGAAACTATTTTCACATAACTCCTCGAGCGATTTCCCAGTGGCAATCAGCGGGACCAACTAATGTCTCAGTTTAATTAGAAAAAAGAGCTACTCGGTAGCGGGTAGCCAGTAGCCAGGAGTTGGTCAGGTGGCGACATGGTCAACGTGAGTGAACGTCAGCGGCGGCAACTTCAACGGGCAAACAGACTGAACTGAAACTGCGACTGCGACTGCCACTGCGACTGAACCAGAACATCAACCAGACTTGATGGACAACCGTGGGGCAGCACTAATGCTGCCTCTAAGCCGTGGCGCCACAACAACCAGACAACTAAATGCAACAACTCAATTGCCATTGCAGGTCACTTTCTGGATGACAATCGTCTGGAGCATCATGCGGTTACGGGACAAGGTGAGTTGATGCGTGTCATGACTCATGTGCACTACGGGAAAAGTCACTCAAGCAAGTCAATGGGTTTCTATATTGCTATGGCCATGAGGTTTAACTTAAAGATAATTTGATAGAAATTCTTGATATGAATACTATATACATTATAAAATCTTCCTCTCTTATCAGGTGGCCTGGGTATCGGTGCGTCAAATGACGGTGGCGGCGGAGGAGGAGCTGGCGGTGCTGGCTCCGGCGGAGGCAACTCCAGCCTGGGCCCCACCTCGCACCATGCCGCTGCCGCTGCCCACCATCACAATCAGGCAGTGGCCGCCGCCTCTGCGGCTGCTCTTCTGGTGGTGCCACAGCCTATTAATGCCAGCAAAATGGGTGGACCCGGCGGTGTCGCCTCGGTGGCCGGTGCACATGCCGGCGGCGCTGGCAGCGGACGCAAGTATCAGTGCAAAATGTGCCCCCAGGTGAGTGCATCCGCAATTGTTTCGATTTTATATATATGCACATATATGCCTCTGCTGGCTGGAACTTAAGGCAAAGGGTGTCGGGCGTTAAATTATGCCACAGCCTCGGGCGTTGCGGGGACCAGTTGAGCGAGAGATTGGGATTGGGCTTGGGGATCGAATCGCAATCGGATTCGCAGCCCTGCGAGGACCCGGCAAGGCATCAGCTTTTGTTTACAATTTTCCAATTGATTAAGCTCAACAAAAGTTTCGGATTTCATACGCACTGAAAGAAAAATAAACGTTATGTTAATGTTTATTAACTGTTAATGGTTAGTTTCAAATCTTTTAACGAAAAGTAAGTAATATTAATACGTTTTGATAACATCCTGGGGTATCTCAATATACATTTTTTATATTATCTGTGCTGAGGTTATCTCCTTAGTATCTAAATTATTTTCTCAGTGTTTGTTAACCCCTTCTGGTATCATATTTACCCGTTTTCTCACATTCGTTCGCGACTCCCCACGCACTTGGCATGACACTCAAGCCGTGGCTGGAAGCCAGGCCAAAAAAAAAAAAAAAAAAAACGAGATCCAACAGCTGCAGTTGCTCGTAAAATGTCAATTATGCACCAGCCACGGCCTGTGTTGATTGCTGCTAATTGAGCTTATTGTTTTTTAACGGTTATTTGTGGCCGAAAGTGGCCCAGAGGCAGGTGCCAGCTGTCAGGTGAGAGATCGGCTGGCCGAGTAATCCTTGTAGGTCAGCGATACGCGTGAGAGCCAATCTTGGTGGGCCGATAATCTGATGAGCCTTCTTAAGGCCTTCTGAATGGATTTAACTTGGTTTAAATAAATTAAATATTTTAAGATTAAGTTTATAGCATACTTGTATTGTATATACTGCAGAATATTGCAATTAATTTATTTAACAAATTTCTATAGTTTATTTATTATTTTTTTAGTTTATTAAATATAAGTAAATCCAAAACAAAGCACCTACAATAATAATAATAACGAAAGCATACATTTAATCAAATGAGCCTTAACAACTCCAACAAAACTTCCAACTTTATAAATAATATTAAAATAATAATTCAAACAAAGTTATATTTTAATCACAATTTTTAACGAACAAATGACACAAGAAAATGAAATTGATTGCATACTTATTGACAATTTAAGAAAAGATTTCGATTTGTTCTGCAGCGATTTCTTAAATTAATAAAATATATAAGTAATTTAAAAATTTAAATTTTTTTAAAATTTTAAATACTAAACTATGGCATTTTTATAAAATCTCGCCGAAGAGAGTTTGATTCACAATTCAAGTAAATAATATATTCATATTAGTCTCTTAGGAAACCTCTTTCTTAAATAAATGAAAAAAAAGAAAGTAATCTATTGCATACTTTTAGACACTTTCAAAAGAGATTTTGAATCTCAGCTAATTTTCTCTGATATATCCAATTTGAATTTAACAACATTAAGCGCTGGCTTGTTATGCAACACGGGATAAGCAAATTCGGTGAATTTTTTTCCGTAACATTTTGTAGAAAAGCAGCATTAACAACGAGCCATTCTGGACGAATGATGTGTCCGGCTTATGCCATATGCCACACCCACATTGCCCACAAATTGCGGTGCGGGGCTAACAACATTTGCAGCGCTGATGAGCGGTGCACACACATGCACTCCTCTCTCACCCACAAGAGGGTCTGAAAGGGGCCGAAATGGGCGGAGGTGTTCATTTGTGCGAGACAAAGTGAAATAGCAGCATGCCTAAAAGTATGCTACACTCTCCATTTTTTGTGGGGGGTGTGCGTGTGTGTGTGTGTGCATGTTGCAACCTAGTGTGAGTGTGTCAATTTTGTGTTTCCTTTTTAGTCCTGGCTTGCATGTTCGTGTGCGTGTGGCTGCGAGAGAAGGGGTGGGCTGCACTGCACTACTGGAAATTAGTGCGTTTCTACGCTCAAAAGCGGCTGCTGCTACTTTTTTAATTACCCACACTTTCCATTTTTTTTCGGCGATTCTGCTCCTGCAGCTGGACTTTTGCAGTCGGGCTCCCCTGTTGTTGTTGTTGTTGTTGTTGGTGTTGTTGTTGGTGGTGTTGGTGTTACCCAGTCCAGTTTCAATTGGAATTACTACACTTGGCACTTTCATATGTACGTCGGCAGGCCAAAAAGAAGAAAAGTCCTGCTCCTCTTTCCCCCCTTTCCACCCTCTTTTTTTATACCTTTTGAGCTGGAACTGGCCACACATATTCCGTGTGTGAGTGGGTGAGTGTGTGTGTGTGTTTGGATGATTCGGCCAGCCTATCATGTTAGTGTGCTCTGCTCTGCCACTTTCTTTCACATCCCTTTTTTGGGGGTTGGGGGTGCCATTTGCAACCAGTTTTTTTTTTGTTTTTTTTTTTGCTGCTGACCAAAAATTATGTTCACCATTTTGGGGCGCATGTCAGGGGCTTTATAGGGTTTTTTTCTTGCTCCGCAGGGAGATGAAAAATACACATTATATTCAAATTACTTTTAAAATAAATAAATGAGCACTTTGATTGAATACAGAAATGGTTGAAATTTATTAAAAATGTATAAAAACGATACCTATTTTAAGAGGTGAATAAAGCCTTGCCAAATCATTTAAGGATGAACTTTAAATATGAGTATAAAATTAACCACTTTTTGTTGCATATTTTCCCCACAGAAAAAAAACCCTCGATTAACTTCATTCAAATGTCAATACAAATATTTAGCCATTAAGCCTCGCAGTCATATTTGAAAATGCCTGAGGCATTATGTTATATTAGCCATGGTTTTGATGCATTCCATGCATAGTTCTCGAAAGCACTTCACAAATAAAATTCCAATCTCAAAATAAATATTTGCTTGCCCAGGATAAGTCCTTATTGTAATTGAAATCCTTTAAAAATAAAATTAATCACGGATATGTATTTTTTTAACGAAATATTTTTCTTATTCCGCATTAAAAAAAACACTGTTAAAAAAAACATAGTGTGTGCTTATGGACCACATGCCGCGCCCACTTGTTTTTTGGGCGAGCAACACAAAGCTTACATAAAATTATAGAACACGCCTAGCAAAGGGGCAAAAAAAAAAAATAAACATACAAAAAATTACTGAAATAAGCATAAAAATGTGCTGCGATTCTCCCCCTATGTTATTATTAGCACCACGCTGAGCTTGTATTGGTGAGTTGTCTCTTTTTTGCCAACCTCCCCACGCATAATACGCTTTTATTATTTTTAAATGCAATTTTTTAGTTTTATTTGACATTTGCATTTTCCCTTTTTTTATCCATTCTTTTCCCTGACTGTGCTCTCAACTTTATACTCGCACACACACACACACACACAGCCACACACACTAACACAATTACGCGAGTGGTCAGCGGGGGGCGTGGCACGGGCCCACACTATCAATTAGTGAATTACACGCGAACAACGAGCGGAAAATGCCCGAGCGGGCGCCAGAAAGCAGCCGAGAAAATAGAAAAATTGCAAAAATTTGTTGCGCACATCAAACACACACAGGACACACGGGCAGGCAGACAGCGCTTGTGTGTGTTTCCCCTCATTTAATTAACAATAAAAATAGGCTAAAAAGTCGTAAAAAAAGCAAAAACTGCACGGCGTCACGCACACTCACATACATTGCCGTCATGCCATTTGTTAAACAATTTTAACGCGCGCCCCCAAGTAGGCAATGCTTCTCGCACAGACACCAGCTCACACGCACACACGAACACGAACACACGCAGCGCGCCGGCATTAAAATTTGATCCGATATAATACGTGAATTATGTAAACTATTTTTATTTTTATTTTTGTTTTTGTTTTGCCTATTTATTTTTCCATTTTTTGTCCCTTCGCCCGCACTGCGCTGCATTTTTCCGTCACGGTATTGGTGCGCGAATCGACCGGCGCTGCAGCGGGTGCGGGTCAGGGGGCAGGGGCAGTGTGCATGAACGTGGCATTAGCATTTGGTTAACGCCGGCGTTAACGTGTCGCCCTGCAGCTGCTGGCGGCGGCGGGAGCTGCAACAATTGCAGCCCACTTGCCACTTTTAGCGGTTAGCAACAGGAGCGCACTGCCGTCCGCTGACCGCTCTCCTCGCACACTCAGCTGCTGCCGCTATCTCGCTTTGTGTTTATTTTCGATTGCATAGTATTATACATTATTCCCGGCCATATATATCGAGAGAGGAAAGGAGAAGTGGGGGTCTATTTATGCACTCGTCCAGTGCATTCGAGTGTTTTGTTTTGCCCTGCCCTGCCACGGCGCCTCCTGGCCAGTTTTTTGTATTTAATGGCCGCACACACATTTTTTTCTGCGAAGCTGCCACTCACCAAATTGTTTTTAAAACGCTAAACATTTTTTCTTGGCGCTTTAACTTATTTATGTTCGCATACGCGGCATAATATTTTACTTTGTGCTTTGGTTTACGCTTCAAAGAAATATAAATATGGCAAATGGAAAAATATTAATTTTTTACACACCTTTCTACGGCTGGGAATTAATCAACGTTCGCCGCGAAAAAACTGGAAATTCAATTAAAAATATGTATTAATGTTTCAATATTCAAAATATATAGTCATTACGTCGCTTCGGGCCACGCTATATTATTTATGCGCTGCGAAAATGGTTTCAAGTCGCTCTTTTTCTATACATTTTTTCTAGTCCAATGTGTAATACTGAAATAGTTACAAAAAATCATTTGATAGGTGATAAAGGTAAACCTTTGTCAAGCGAAAAAATTTAGAATGACTTCCGGCTCAGACCTTTGGGCAGAAAAGCAATTAAAAATAATGTAATGGAACTTAAGATATGTTTTTATTTGAGCAGAATTTTTACGACGATTTTTATGACTTATTTAGTATAAAGGCTTGCATATTCAATGTGACTTTTAAGATTAGAAAACTAAGACTAATTAATAAATATTATTAATAGTTGCTATTGATATATAAAGGCAAATAAACTATATAGAAATCTTACTTTATTTGCATTAAACCTAATGGCATATGAAAAATTAAATGCAAAACAGAGCTCGAAGTGTAAATCATTCTTTGGACTGAAGGTTTCCCACTTCTATGATCAGCACAAAGACCAGTTCTTAACTCTCCAATCTGCTTTTATCACAAATGGGTGCTGCTGAGGTTTACCTAAAATAAAAGGCATTAGTAAGCTCCTCTGTGGATAATCTTTCTGGCTTTCAAACTCAAGGAAATCAAGAGACAAAGAAATTAATTCAAATTTAAGACCTATTATTCTTTAGATTTCCGTGCATTCCCTCTTCTGATTCATTTATCATATATAAGACATAATAATATAAAAAATTAAACTTTAGTTTAGTCAAAATGAAAATTAGGAAAGCCAGAATGACTGCATCTTAATCATCATATTACCATAGATCTAAAGTAGGTTTTGAAGGAGCTCCAGCGCAGGTTAGATGAGTGTTCCCACGGCCGCTGCCTGTAGCGCTCCTCGTAGTCACAGGTGCTGCCCATCGGAGAAGGTACCGGGTGAACCTCTAGGAATTGTGACCAGAAATCAGGAGGCATGAGTAGCAGCACCTTTAGGACCTGCTGCCAAACGACCACGTTGACCAGGTTCAAGTCCAGATCTCCGAAGAGAGTGGGGGCAAAGATCACGGCCAGGTTGTTGACCGTCATCCGGACGGGCGGGCTATCGGCCACTCGCTGCCAGTGGAGCATCAGGTAGGCCAGCGTGTCCCTGTGGGCCTGCTGCAAGTCCTGGACGGCCAGATACAATGCCTCCTCAAGTGCCAGTGGATCCTCTAGGTGCGTGGCCTCCTCGAAGTCCCTGCGGTGGTAGATAGGTATCAGGGGGTTGACCAGCTGTCGCAGGAACTCCTTTACGCAGCAGCACAACGTGTGTATGTCCTTGTTGCCCAGATGTGGCGTGGACTTGCCGCGGACCAGCTTCTGCCGCAGGCGCTTGCACTTCTCCCGCGTCGAGGACACGCGATAGAGTCCCTCCTGCTGCAGGCCGCGGGCCTCTACCTCCGTCACGCAGTGGACTATGAGGGCCGGCACCATGGGCGCCACTCG
>VNJR01012049.1:0-64006 GCA_008042585.1 Drosophila punjabiensis | reverse complement strand
CCAATTCTTATGAAATTTACAAAAAAAAAAACTCTGAAAAAACATGAAATACTTGTATTTCAAAGTAGAAGAAATTATGCTGACAAAGTTATATTTTTTTTTCTAAAAATTTCCCGACCGTTCCTATGGCAGCAATATGATATAGTAGTCCGATTTTTATAAAATGAAATCCCAAAATCAAGAATATTATACATAGCTTATAACGGCGAGTTGATGAAGATATGTTAAAAAACAACGGAGCTATAATTTATTTTATTAAAATTTACGAATCGTTTGTATGGCAGCTATATGATATAAATAACCGATCCGGCTCTTACCGACATATATACAAGTGAGAGTATATAAAAGACTATCTACAAAGTTTCATTTAGATAGCTTTAAAACTGAGGAACTAGTTTGAGTAGAAACGGACAAACGGACATGGCTAGATCGACTCGGTTGTTGATGCTGATCAAGAATATATATACTTTATAGTGTCGGAGATGACTCCTTCACTGCGTTGCAAACTTCTGACTGAAATTATAATACCCTGCAAGGGTATAAAAAATTGCGCTTGAGTCCCAGACCAAAAATCACTAGATAAACTCAATTTTGCGTTTGCATATTTATCATATTTCGCTCAATTTTTTTTATCCGCATGGCCATTATGTTATTACGAAAGACAAAAAAAAAACCTTTACGGCTGTGCAACTACTGCGGTTATCCAAAAGAACTCAAGCTTGGGCGGCAATTTGTAGAGCTTTTGCTGCCTGACTTCGGGGCTTTCGGTGTATATAGGCTTTCCTCTCAATCGCCAAACTCAACTCAATTATTATCTATTATCAATAAATCGATAATCAATAAATAACATGAATTTCACAGCTAATTTATATATACACCAAGACTTTAACTTTTAAAACTTATCAGGGCTTACTTAGGACTTAGCGCTGCGCTGAAAATATAGATCTGCTTTTCATATCTGCGGCTTACGGGCAGCTCGAGATAACTGTGCTCGAAAATCAAACTTTGGATGTTTCTTTCTCAGTACAACTTGACCTTCTGATGACACGATTAGAAAAGAAAGATCTAGATGCTCAAAAAATAGCGGTAACCCTTAGCCGAATATGCGAGACAGGTCAAGGAATAGTTGACATAACGGTCTGTTGCTTTCTTTGACGCTCTCCTTTTGCCACATCCCGTGTCGCAGAGCGACCCCTAGTTAGCGCTTTCGTCATTATACTTTTAGTAAACTACATTATCGATTGTTTCTAGGGCAGCTATTTGATATAGTAGTCCGAAATCGAAATTCTAAAGTAATACAAATTGCTTATTTCTCAAAGTTGATTCTACTAATTTTCCGATTGGTACAATGGCAGCTATATGATATAGTAGTCCGATTAAATAAAATTAAGACCAAAGCTCAGAAATAATATAAAATATCATATCACTGAGAATTTGAATTTGGATCGTTCCTACGAGCGAGAATATATAAAATACTGTCTGCAAAGTTTTATTCAGATAGCTTTAATACTGAGAGACTAGTTTGCGTATAATCGGACAGACAGACTTGAAAAGACGGACTTGGCAGTTGATGATGAACAAAAATATATACACTTTTTAGGGTCGAAAATGATATTTTCATTGCGTTGTAAACTTTTGGAAGCTTAATGAAGCAATGACAGTATCTTCTTACCAAGGGAGCCAGACATTTCGTTATATCCCTTGCTTCAGCCAATGCCTCTAGTACGAGTTCAACAATTCTGCGATAAGAGTGCTCAAATATTGATTGAATTTTCTCAAGAACGAAGCCAATAGTCTTTATTCGCCTATCCCCAAGCTGATCAGCCAAACTCTCGAGATTCTCAAGCCGTGACTCCCAAAATATGAAAATTTCTTCTGGTAGAGGGTAATATTCCTTTGAGTATATTTTCTCTCTTGCCTTTATATTAACAAGATCTTCAACTGAATCCAGCCACTTTACCACCATAAATTCAAGGGAGTGCTTCATTAGAGGGTTAACTACAGAAATATCACTAAAGAAAATTAAATATTAACTAATTTTATCAAGCCAAATGAACCCAATTTCCGGAACAAACCCTATAGCAATCGCTGGCGCAACTTGCATGACTTCATCCATACAAATTGGGAGAGGAAAAATTGTCCGATTGATTACAAGCCCTTTCATTTGAGCAATTCCATTGCGCATTTCCTGGGACTCAGTCTTCATGTCGTTCGCTATCACGCTAGTCCAGCCGGTTTGATTGACTTTGTTGTTAAGAAGCGGGAAAAAAACTTCATCACAAAGCACTGACAGATTAGCCAAAGGGTTTGGGAGGAGGTCGCCAACCATGAGAGACTACAAATATTAATTCCAGTAAAAAGAAATAAAAAAATGCAGCATGTAAAAACTTACTTCAAGCATATTTTCCTCCGTCAAGTTAAGTGGAGTAGAAATACGTATGAAATATGCTACTTTGGTTCGTGGTTTGACGGGGAAATTGAATGAGGGATACAGCTGACCTCCAGCATTTATTGTAAAGATTATTCTTTTTTTATTAGGATTGCTTAAAAACTCCAAAATAAGGTCCTGTTAGATAGAAAAAGAAAATTTTTTTTTTAAAGCATTATTTTATATGTCTGAAAATAAAAATCAAGTTCATAAAATAATACACAAATACATAATTTTATTCGTTTATTATAACCTTCCTCGCTATTCTAATTTTAGTCAAAAGTATCAAAGCGGTGAAGAATCAAAATGAACAGAAGACAAGCCTTTCCTGTCAGTCAGTCCCTTTCTACGCAAACTAATCCCTTAGTCTTACAGCTATATGAATCAAACTTTAAAAAAAGTCATCCAACTATTCCCATTAGTATACAAATCGGAACTGGCCGGATCGATTGACTATTTCATAAAGTTCGGAGAATATTTAGAAAAAAATTTAAATATCGCTGTGTTTCAACAAAAGTATTTACAATCAAAATATATTAGATAGTGACTGTGAGCACTATGTGGATATTTTAAACCAATAAGAAACATGTGCTCAAAAATTTGATTAAAAACGAATATTTGTAATAAGTTGGTATATCCATGTGAGATTTTGGTAAGTTGGATTAATAAGGCAGCCTAGTTAAATGGGGAGTGCACATACTGTTTTCTTATTCACCAGAACCGCCAAATATTTCTTCTTCAGCATTACCATTCTAAGAAAATCTCTCTCTCTCCCATGTGTCCAATACTCAGAAATGTCGGAGTCAGTCGCTGCAGAAATTTGATAGAAGCAAGCCGAGTGCGTCCATTGTGCGAGTTGTATTTTCCTTTTAATAATAAAAATACCATTAATAAAAAATCTTAGAGACAGAGCAGTCATTTGGCAAAATTTGCGGCAACGAATTTTGCATAGCACCGACGAGTACGGCTTGAAAAAGCCATGGAAAGGAGAGAAGAAGATCAACGAAACATTCCTTAAAGAAGACCAGCAGAAGCGAATGGTAGAAAAACAGGCGAAGCAGACAGTGTGAAAACAAGAGAGGCAGCAACTGGAGCGAGCATTTAACGGGGATGATGACGTGACAAGAGCAGCAGCGACGAATAGCAGGCAACGTGAGGAAGAGCGAGAGCGAAACAAAAAACAGCGGCGACGACTGCATCCGACGTAAAAGCAATCGACGACGTGATCCTCAACATAAAACGGATTGAGTTTACGGCGAATACGAATTTTGCAACGCAGAAAACCATAAGTACGACGAAGTTCGTAATTTAAAATTTAAAATCATTTGTAAACAATTTACGCACTAACTTGGATCAAGACAAATTCTTGAATTAACAGTGCCTTTGTTAAAGAAAAAATAATAGAATTGGGTTTGGATACCAGTGGGAAAAAGAGCGCTTCGCAGAACAGATTATTTGACATTTCGACCATAGATGAGGGCGGTGAGCTAGAGGAAGGTGCAGTAAGTGTTACCATCTCATACAATTAACAAAAGGCTAGTCCGCATGTTAGCTCTAGATTTACAATATGCGATGTCCAAGACAGCTTTTCATCATTTTCTGGCTCAGAGCTCGAAGACGTCAATAATTGGTTGTCTGAGTTTGAAGACGTGCCAATAACCGTAGGCTAGGACAACATACAACGTTTTATTTATGCGAAACAACTCTTGATTGGAGCCGCCAAGCTTTACATCAAGAGCACCAACCGAATTAGAGGGTGGGTTGAATTAAAGCGCGCATTTAGAGAAGAATAAGATAAAAAATTATGCTCGGCTGAGATCCATAAGATTCTGGGGCATAGGCAAAAACAACCTTAAGAGACATGCATTGAATATCTGTACAGCATAATGGAAATAAGCAAATCGATAAGTCTTCATTAGGAGAGCTCGGTCTCGTACGTTGTAGAGGGTATACCGGATGGCTGGATAAATAAGTCTGGGCTGTATCACGCAAGAACTATCAGGGAGCTAATTGTGGAAATTTCTATTTAAGAAAGGATAAAGGGAAAAGAAAAAGTAAGGAAATTTCTAAGAAAGAGGTGAAAGCCAAACAAGGACTGAATAAAGGCCAGAGAAAATGCTTCAAGTGCAATAATGAACGCCACATTGCTAGAGATTGTAAGGGTGACATAACTTGCATTGCAACCAGAAAGGACACATCTCGAAGAACTGCGTCCAAAAGAAAAACAACATGATCGTCAAAAATGAGCAAACGACTATTCTTGCAGGAAATGCTAAAAAGGGGTCAAATTATAAAGTGATAGTGGCTGAAGGGTTAACATTCGTGGCAATTATCGATTCAGGATGCGACTTGTGTTTAATGAGGGAGGATATTTTCCGAAGATTTGAAAATTTAAAGCTCAAGCCCGTTGTCAAACATCTGGGAGGCATTGGCAAAGGTGAGCTGAAGAGCTGTGAGCTGTTTTAGCACAACCTTTCACGTAGTAAAACAAAATGAGTTGGAGTATGCAGCCATTATACGAAAAAATAATGTGCTACAATATATCGATGTCGTGTTTAGTTCGAAAAGAGTCGTATTTAAAGAAAAAGAAAGGGACTTTGCTACGGCATTCAAAGGAATGCGTGTCACAGATATAATATAAACATCATATTGGAAGATGATGTTCCAGTTATAACGCCTACGACGCACTTCATACGAGAAAAAATGTTTTATTGTACTGAGTATGCATCGTCTGTAGTACTAGTCTCAAAAAAGGATGGATCGAAGAGATTTTGTTGTGACTATCGGAAACTTAACCAAAAAATCAAAAAGGATAACATTCCAATAAGCCTGATTGATTATGTTTTAGATAAATTGCAGGAGTCGAAAATGTTTACCAGTCTCGACATAATGAACGGATTTTCTCATGTGCCGATTGACAAAGATTCAAGGAAGTTCACAGCATTTTTGACTCATAACGGACAGTATGAATTTACGCATGTATCATTTGGTATCTCAAATTCTCCGGCTGTGTTTTGTCGTTATGTTTCAGCAGTTTTGCGAGATCTTATTCAAAATCAGACTATCGTAGTATACATGGACGATATAATCGTGCCAAGCAAGAACAAGAACGGTGGGATCAAGGCTTTGAAAATCATATAAAGCGCAGCGTCGAAGGAAGGCTTACGAATTAAGTGGGAGAAAGCACAGATTTCGAAAAGCAGAATCAATTTCTTAGGATATACGATTGGAACATATCCCAAACTGGCAAGAAAATTAAAGCTGTCGTTAACTTTCCAATTCCCCAAAGCAGCCAACATTTGCAGAGGTACTTGGGTAACATCATGCATGCGACGATTTATCAAAGACTATGCCTTGGCAGCAAAGCATTTGAGTGACATGCTTCGAAAGGAAAGTAATCACAAGAACGATAGAAACCTCGTGATGACTGTGCAGGGTATCGCTTCCTTTATACCAGGGACTGTAACGGTTATAATTAAAAAAGAAAAAAATTACAAAATAAAAGTTATTTCTTAATTTTTACGAAAAAAATTGATTTTTAATAATTAAAATTAATTTTAATAATAAAAAATTAGTAATAAATATGAAATTTCAATTTTTTTATAAAAATTACTCAATAACTTATATTTTCAATTTTTAATTATATAAATTGAAAAATAAAAATTATTCGACAACTTTTATTTTAAAAATTGAAAATAGAGATTGAATCTATATATCTTTTGATCCGTAGAAGCCAGATCCAATATACATGTTTATAAAAGATCTACACATCAATACCTTTCAGATGGTATAATAAGTAGAGTTCAACAAATAATAAAAAATACTCCACCTCGAACCACAAATATAATCTGTTTACAATTTTGACAGGATTGAATATGACTAAATGAGTTAGAACTAGAAGAATTGGTTCATTGAGAGGCGAATGAAAATTTAGAATGGCCGATTGAGGGATTGGGGTAAGTTGGAATAATTAGGCAACCTAGTTAAATGGGGAGTGCACAAACTGTTTTTTTATTCAACAGAGCTGCCAAATATTTCTTTTACAGCATTACCTTTCTAAGAAAATCTCTCTCCCTCATATGTATTTAGTAGTAGTAGTAGTAGTAGTAGTAGTATTTTCCATTTAACAATAAAAATATAAAATCTTGTAAGCTACATCCATGTAGTCTTGACCTTGGAGGTCACCAGAGCGACCTCGCCAGTTATACCAATCTCTAATAAAATTTATACACTTTGGCAGGCGCTCCAACTAATTGTCCAAAACATGGTTTGTAAACGCGTCAACATCATCTTCTGGAGTCGAAAATCGTCAGACACGCATTTCACTTGATGTGACGAAATAAAAAAATCATTGGCTTCCAAGTCAGGTCTGTACGGCGGAAAACCAATTAATTCAACGTTTAGGCCGGTCAAAAATGGCGCTAGTTGCATGGTCATGGCAAAACAAATTGTGGTGTACCACTTATAATTGACAGTCCTACGTTGCTCAATTGGAACAGTCGCTTATGATCAGTTTTACCAAAGAAACAGGCGACCACTGGGATAAACTTACAGCCGTCTTTTGAAACACCGTGGCTGTATTATTCTACAATTTCGCTGCACCAATCCACATGATTATTTTTTTTTTAACGATTTTTAAATTTTGCGTGATTTAACGAGAGCAAAGAGCTGATCGCAAAAACAGTCCCCGCTGTTCTCGGTATGCCGAGCTAAGGAGAGGCGACTCGAATCATATGGCAGGCATCCGTCCCTGCCCTCTGCTGAGGTTGCCCGGAGCAGCCCAAGTCAGTAGCGCACGATTGTGGTTCAAATTAATTGGAATGACTGCGCGGCAGCATACGAACTGCTGTTTAAATAGATGCAGGAATGCGGCGCCGAGGTCGTCGCTATTAGCGATCCGTACAGGGTTTACGCTGACCCCAACTGGCAAAGCCGTTCTGTGGCCCTGTGGCAGCGCTCCCAAGAGATTGACCTGTGACGATGTCACCCCTATGCTAACACATAGGCTTACTAATTATATTAATTATTACTTCTTACTTATATTACTTATGTTATATTACCTAATTACTACTCACTAACTTAGGAAACACACACACGACGGCATGAAGCCAACACACACACCCACGCGCTGTACATTTTGGCCAAGGAGGCCCACCTTATATAGAAATATAATTTAAACTTTAATTAATTAGTTTTAAAACGGGGTACATCATTTCGCAAGTGTAGGCGATTACCTAGCAGAGGCGACAAGGTTAACGGCAGAGCAGGGGAAAGAGAGCAGAACGAGGCAAGTCCGGCCGGACCACTACGAGCAGCGGAGCAGAGGCCGATCACGGCCGACAGAGGCAGCAGAGCAGACGAGAGGAGAGTTGAGCTGAGCACGAGGTACAGTCACCCACAACGAGCGGCTGGCACGCGCCAAGATCAGCGACTGCAATTTCCCCTCCCGGCAGCGGAGAGCAGCACTGCGCTGAGCAGACGGAACAACGAACTTCGCGAAAGCCATAAAACAACCGTCGACGGCGACCATTTCCCCTCACGGAAGCGGTGACCGACTGACGAGCGGCACGTGCCGCTCGGGCCGGGCCGCCACCAAACTCTACTTCAAGTTCGGCAGAGCGCCGACAGAACCGAGCTTTTCCAGCCGTCAGAGTGACAAGGAAGGCGAGGAGAGAGCCGATACAAGCAGAGAGTCGGGGGCAGCGCTGCCGCCAGAAGTTAAGCAGAACTAGGTCACGGCAAGACTGTAGAGAAAAGCTGAACTCACTTCATTGGAGATTACTAAAAGGTGCGAGCGTGGGAACCAACAAGGCTCCGAGAACACAAGTCCCAGCAGGACACGTGGCTGCGAATGACTCCTCCGCGAAGGAGACCCTGGCCGCAGGACACACAGCAGGATCCCGCCCCCGAAGGAACGCCGTAACCGACCATCGCCGCCGGCACGGATAAAGCCGAACGGGCGTTTGAAGAGGGGTGAGCCGGGCGAGGACCGTGTTTGTTAATGGAGCAAGACTAGAGTGTGGCAGGGTCCAGCTTGGGGCGCAGCGCCAAGTAGCAGACATTGGAGTGAATAAAGTCGTGATAAAATAATTAACTAACTAGAAAACATGTGCCTTTGTCTCCTGCCCTTTTCTATGGTCAGGCTTGAATAAACGGGGCCGCACGCCGCCGCAACTCTTCCCTTCTCCCTCCCTCTTTCGGTGGCTGTTGGATAGTTCCAAGCCCGAGTCGGAGCGAGATGGGAACTCGCTCCCACGGAGATCTGGGTCGTCCACGCCAGTTATCCCGGTGGCCGTTGGACAGTTCTAGGCCTGAGTCGAGGCGGGACGGGAATAGGAGGCCATTGCAGTTGGACGCTTCCAGGCACGGACTCAGGGGCGAGGGTGTGGTCGCTGGACGCTTCCGGACTGCACGTGGGGCATTAAATTCTCCGCTGTCGGGATACCGGATTCTCGATTAACCCTTTTTATACCCTCGCAGGGTATTATAATTTCAGTCAGAAGTTTGCAACGCAGTGAAGGACTCTATAAAGTATATATATTCTTAATCAGCATCAACAGCCGAGTCGATCTAGCCATGTCCGTCTGTCCGTCTGTCTGACTGTCCGTCTGTCCGTCCGTTTCTACGCAAACTAGTCCCTCAGTTTTGAAGCTATCTGAATGAAACTTTGCAGATAGTCTTCTATATACTCTCACTCGTACATATGTCGCAACGGGCCAGATCGGACGACTATATCATATAGCTGCCATACAAACGATCCGTAAATTTGTAGAAAAAAAAATTTTAGCTTCACTGTTTTTTAACATATCTTGATCAACTCTTGTTTCAGATTTTTAGATTTAATTTTATAAAAATCGGACTACTATATCATATAGCTGCCATAGGAACGGTCGGGAAACTTTTAGAAAAAAATTATAGCTTTGTCATTTTGTAACATAATTTCTTTTACTTTTAGTTACTAGTATTTCATATTTTTTCAGAATTTTGTTGTAAATTTCATAAGAATCAGACGACTATATCATATAGCTGCCATACAAACGATCGGTAAACATGGAGAAAAAATATATTTTACTTTACATGTAAAAATGTAAAAAAAAATGTAAAACTGTAAAAGTTTTACGAATATGAAAGTAGTTCATATTATATTATATTGGGATAGATTATAATTGATACAATTGGAATCTGCAAGGGTATACCAACTTCGGCGTGTCGAAGTTAGCTTCCTTTCTTGTTATTGCTAATTTAACCCTCTCGCGGCCTCCCAAAAATGTCGTCTCTACATTTATAAATTTTCTGGAAGGAACTCTGGGCCGCTGAGGGTCACCCCGGCCGTAGAGACATTCTTATAGGCCGATGTGCGCTCTGGGAGAGGTTTCGTGCGGACCGGAGGCTAGGTGATCTACAGCGTCTACCTGGCTCCAAGCTTGTCACTTTCCGAATTCGGAGAAGCAATAGACCGGCTAGCCGCCGTCGCGAGAAGCCGGGTTCCAGAATCGATAGTTGGCGACTGGCCTCCTGCATGCAAACTAAGCGGCCCTACACACGTGACAGGGAGCCCGTGTATTGGTAGAACCAGACGGTTGCCGCGTCCAGGCGAGAATGTTCTGTCGTATTTACAAATTAAATACGATGGTAGTGAATTTATTAAACAAATATATTTTTTATTTTCTTATTTACTTTCACAAAGTTAGAACTTTCCTTAAGGTCGATTACAATTGGTGTGAACTTATTCGCAATCTATTATCTGATCTTATTCGATCCTCGAAACGGACTGACTGGCAAGGGCCACTTATCTCATAAGCAAACCTCGGTTTAAGAAAAGCAGAACTCCTAGAAATTTCGGATAAGAGCTGGACTCAAGAGAGTCTGAAAATTGGGTGACAAAATTCTCTGTTAAATTGTGAAATTATCGTAAATAGATTATTCTGCATTTTCCTGGAGCCGGGTGTTCAGATGTTTGTGTTAACTCAGGCTTGACCCGGTTTGTTTATGTTGGCTGGACCGCGGCGTAATTCCATCTTAATGGAAGTTCTTAATTCAATCTTAATGGAAAATTCTTTAGGAGTGGGGAAGCTTATTGGAAGCTAATTTTCTGTGGAAATGTTTTTAAAGAATTGTTTATGAAAGATATCTGTGGGGTCACTGAGTGGTTCCCAATTAGGATTTGTTCATAAGGGAATTGTCTACGAAAGACATCTGTGGGGACACTAAGTCACTGAGTATGAGTCTCCCAGTTAGGATTTGTTTATGAAGAAATATGAAGAAATTGTTTAAGACTTGGGTAAAGAGGCTGGGATCTTGGGTTGTATAACTTACACATATAACCAATATAAACTGTAACACTTTTTTGCATGTGCTTACATATGCACAAGGCATTGCACGAGCTGACCTAACACGATCACCCGAGCTCTGCAAATTATATATAAGTATATGTATCCGCTGCGGTCTCTAGATATGAACATTTAATTTTATAAATCATTCCTAAGCTGAAGTTAAACTTATTACTTGGATTGAACTCGTGTACTCGGATTCGAACTTACTTCTGAGGAACTAAGTTAAAGTGACAAAAATCCAAAAATTAATTAATTCGGCCAACACCAACAAATCTCGAATTATGTTTGTGAGTGATCAGAACCCACGTCGAGATCGATCCATAAACCTTAGCCATCTACACCAAAACAAATGAATTACCTAATAACCGACAAAAATTACATAGAATCTAAGGAAAAATTACCTAAAAAGTGCGACAAGGCCTAAAATTTAATCCCGTTACACTGCCGACGGCATTTAAAAAAAAAAAGGCCAAACCGTGTGAGTGGCAATCCGCCCCTTAGACCGCCAATAGAGAACATTTAAAAAAAATATATATATATATATGAGTAACGCTGAGTAACACCGCCGATGGAGAAAATTAATAAATATATATATACATATATATATGAGCAACGCTGGGTTAGATGATGCTGCTTCTGCCGAGCAGAAAAAGGAAAAGGAGTTGACAAAGGATCAAACTCCTTCAAAACAGAATACTAATAAAAAACTACATCGAGATAGCGGCCACCACCGAAGAAAAGGTGACACAACAAAGAAACCAAGAGATCATCGAGGCAGAACTTTGCAAGCGAGCAAAGTTACGCAACATGGACTGCATTTATGCCAATGCCTGAGTTGACATCAATTTAAAAAAGCTTCTACCTCAAGCCGATGCGCGAAAGCGCTGTTTGAAAAACACTAACTACTTTTAGGCTTTTATTAAAAGCATGTAACTAATATTGATTTATATAACGCAAACTATTGGAAATCAGTTATATGTAAACTAACATATTTTTTTTTCACCTTTTAATATACATATAAATATATACTCTTAAATATAATAATAATTTAAATAATATTAATTGCAAAAATAACATTTCTCTATGAGCCAATATAAATGGCAAATTAATACAAAATTGAACTATACGCCTGATATAGAATAGAATATATATATATATATATATATATATATATATTTGGATATGTTCCTATCTTAATGGCCGCAGGTATAGAGTGATATGTAATGGTCATTTCTCGAGTCCTTACATAGCGACTTCTGGCCTTCCTCAGGGTAGTGCCTTGGGACCATTTCTTTTTATATTATTTATCAATGATATAGGCTAATGCTTTAAAAATTCAGAGTTTTTATTGTTTGCGGATGACTTAAAAATATTCAAGTCTGTTAATTCAGTTCTGGATAGCGCTAAGCTTAAGAATGATCTGTATAGAGTTGGGAATTGGTGTTCTTGTAACATGCTGCCATTGAACCTTGCTAAGTGCTTCTCTGTTACTTACAGCAAGCGGTTCAACAACTCGATCTTTCCCTATTCGATTTAATGTAGAGTGCTGCCCTGCAGAACTGAAGCTTTAGATGCGGGTGTTATGTTTGATGCCAAATTTCTCTTCATTGATCATATCAACTATATTGTTCCCAAGGCGTATGCAATGTATGGCTTTTTAAGGCGTAATGCGGCTGAATTTTCCGACCCTTACACCAAACTCAACCTTTTTTTTACATTTGTCAGGGCCAAGTTGGAATACGCATCATTCATTTGGAACCCTACGGGATCCATACACTCAAACAGAATTGAACATATCCAAAAAAAGTTCTTGTCTTTTGCCCTTTATTCCCTCAATTTCCATGATCCCGTTCCCTCCTATCCCGCTAAATGTCGTCTTGCGCACTTGTCATCGTTAGAGGCTAGGAGAACTGTATCTTCTGTAGTTACTCTTTTCGACCTGATTTCTGGCAAAATTTATTGTCCTGCTATGTTGAGCTCTGTTAATTTTTGTGTTCCGGGTAGGCATTTAAGATCCTTTGAACCCTTTTTTGTTCCAGTTTGTAGAACAAACTATGCCTCTAATGAGCTTTAATCTTTAATAACATGCGTATGGACCCAACTACTCCAAAACACTTAGTTAAAAAGGCATTGTATTTATATTTAGACTCTATTATAATTAATTAGTAAGTAGCCAGTTAAGGATTCTGTCCGTTGGCGAAAGAATATAAATAAATAAAGCCCTACCGATAAATGAGATAAATCTAGATAAATCCAAATGGCAAAACTTTGCATTAGCTGACCTTAATAAGCCTGGTCGAGTTCATGTGATTATTAGAGCGCATTTATACACACATATCATGAAGAAAGGTTTGACAAATATTAATGGGCTGTTATGTCAGAATACCAATTTTGGGTAGATTATCTCTCAACTCCTATTGAAGTTCAAGACTAAGAACGATTCTGGGAATTGGAAAATGAAGACAAATGTGACATTGAAACAGAAATTTGCGAAAACCAACCAAAAACTTTGAAACTAAAGATTCAAGTGGTAGATATATTGTCAAGATTCCTTTCAAAGACGACAAATCCTTGCGAGAATCAAAGCCGCAAGCAATGGCACGATTTATAAATTTAGAGAAGAAATTTCAGTGTTATGAAAGGTTAAGGGAAGATTATACAAATTTTATAACATGTGGCGGAAAGAAGGCAAATATTACTTGCCTCACCGAGCAGTGCTTAGGGATACCAGTTTAACCACGAAATTGAGGGTAGTGTTTGACGCTTCAGCCAAAACTACACACAATAAAAGCCTCAATGATATTACGTGGGTTGGACCCCGAGTATAGAAAGAAATATTTGATATAATTTTGAAATGGCGTAAATGAAAGTATGTCATATCAGCGGACATTGAGAAAATGTACCGTCAGATATTCGTTGATGAGAAAGATCAGGAATATCAATATATATTGTGGAGAGACTCTCCAAATGAGAAAATAAAATCTTATAAACTAAAAATAGTTACGTATGGTACTGCATCTGCACCATATTTAGCTACCAGAGTTTTGGTAGACATTGCCGACAATTGCAAAAATAAGGAAAACGGGGATATAATTAGAAACGACTTTTATATGGATGATCTTATGACAGGAGCCAGTTCAAAAGAAGAAGCCATAGATGTCATAAAACAAATTTCCAGCGAATTCAGGTCAGTTAACTTGAATTTAAGGAAATGGATTTCAGATAAACAATATATATTACAAATTGTAGAAGATACTGGGCACAACAAAATAATACAGATTAAAGATAACGAGTTCGTCAAAACGTTGGGACTTCAATGGAAGCCCCAACGGGATGAGTTCAAATTCAGCGTTAAAGTAGCGGCTACCAATAATGAAAACAAGCGAACTGTGCTGTCTACGTTATCAAAAATTTATGATCCCTTAGGATGGTTAGCCCCAGTAACCGTCACTGGAAAACTTTTTGTGCAGAAACTTTGGCTTTCTGAGAATAGCTGGGATCAAGAATTATCTGATAATGATGCACATGAATGGGAAAGCTACAAAGAACATCTGTCATTGTTAGAAAAGATAAGGATACCAAGATGGATCCAATACAATTTAAATTCGAGTATTGAACTTTACGGGTTTGCCGACGCATCGGAAAAGGTGTATGCTGCAATAGTTTATGGAAATTCAGTTATAATACTAGCTAGCAAAAGCAGGGTAAATCCGATTAAAAATAGGAAAACAATTCCAAAGCTAGAACTATGTGCAGCACATCTACTAAATAAACTTATTCAAAAAATTAGAGAATCTATTACCGATTCAGTCAAAATATACGCATGGAGCGATTCCACAATAACTTTAGCCTGGATTAGAAGCGGAGCAAGCAAAGTCAAATTTATTAAGTGAAGAACTGATGACATTCTAAAATGTACAGAAGTAGAATGGTATCACGTTAGATCAGAAGATAAGATAGAAGATAACCAAGCGGACGCGGCTTCAAGAGGAATTTCCTCTAGCGAGTTAGTAGATTTTAATCTTTGGTGGAATGGGCCAAGTTGGCTAAAAGAATTAAAAGAGAATTGGCCGCCTCAGCTAAACGCTGAGGAAGAAGCAAGTGTCAATACTGTGTTGACAACAGATGGGGATCGTATCTATAATCTATTGGAAAAATATTCATGCATTCACAAAAGAAAACGGGTAATATGCTACATCGTAAGATTTCTTAACGGTCAAAAAATTAACATATGCAGAGCTAATAATTGTAAAAAAGGAGCAGGAGCTTAACAGTATGCTCAACAACAAAGAAATCAAAATTAATTTCAAAATTTTGAGTTTGCATCCATTTATTGATAAGGATAAAACTATTAGAGTGGGCGGCAGATTGCAAAACGCCAGTTTCGAAATAAAGCATCCAATTATTCTCGACAAAGGGCACATTGCTGGATTGATTATAGAAAATGCCCATAAAGAAACCTTACATGGTGAAATAAATTTAATGAGAACTTATATCCAACAAAAATAATGAATATTTGGATTAAGAAATTCTTTAAAGAAAAAATTAAACGAGCGTCCAAAAGGTGCAAGATACTGACAAATCACAGCACAACAGGGAGTGGGAAATCTTCTAAAATATAGACTAACAATGTCATATACATTTTTAAATACAGGTGTTGATTATGCAGGACCTTATTGTAGCAACAGAAACGTCCGCTCTGGTTCAGATCACTCGCAAGACTGCTCTTTTTATTCTCTCTTCTCTTTTGTGTGTATGCATGTATATCACAGTTTATCACATTTTAACGATATGCATAGGGCTGCTAACAGTGTATGTATGTGTATATTGTGAAGTAGTTCTTAGGCTGGGGTGAAGCTCAGTCACGCCAGGATCTCTTTACAGAAAATTTATAAAGATAGGACAATGGGTCTTCGATGAACGGTGGGCTGACGTGAGATGGAGGTTGTCAGCCACCGGGTTGCCAAGCTGGAAAACTCTATTTTTGATATTAGCAAAATAGCGAAGGGCATCCGCGGTAGCGCGTATTGGGTCTGACTCACGGCACTCGCCGTGAGGAGACCGAGAGGGATCGATTACGGGACGTTTTCTACCCGTTAGGAACTATGCATCTGCCAGGTGGAATTCCAACCGGCACTCGCCGTGGAGGTCGTCACCCTGGAAGGCAAGTTCCGCCGTCAGCACTCGCTGTCGGCCCAAGCTAAGCGGCCGGCTAAGCCTGGCCCCGTACAAGTTTTCTGGATGTAAAAATATTCGTTCATCGTATTATGGGTGGGCCTCGGTATTTTAGTCGGGCGCTAAATAGAATTTAATCAAACGTAATTTTTCAATATTTTTGGATTTTTATTATTCATTTATTTTTCTCATAAATCTTCCCAGTGGATTTCTATATATTCGTTATAAGTTTTCATATTCAATTCGTGTGGTTAGTTTTGGTTACAAATGGGCTTGCGCAAAGTTTGAGGTTAAGGTTACCTTCTTAACTGCTCTATGGCGATACCGCAAAAAGGACATCAGGAGGGTAACGGCAACCATCACCGGCCACTGGCCAATAGGCACGCAAGCCTGTAAGATGGGTCTACCCTACAACACACAATGCAGAAGCTGCAAGGAACCAAGTGAGCAGGAGACACCAGAGCATCTGATTTGCTACTGCCCGGCACTCAACAAACAAAGAGCCCGACACTTCGGAGCACACCAACTCGAGTCACTAGGGGAAGTTGGAAGGCAGCCAGTAGCTGCCATCCTAGCTTACCTGAATGACACGAACTGGTACTAAGGAGGGCGCTGACAACAGTAAATCGAGGGCGTGGATCAAAACGGAGCTCAGCTCTAATTGGAAGCGGCCAGGGCGGCCTCACCACTTATACCTACCTACCTACCTACCTTCTTCTTTAATATAAGAAATTCATTGTTAACTTTAAGTAGGGAGTAAAATAAATAAAATCAGTTTGAAATCATAACTCTGCGTGAAAACGTGTGTTTTATTAACATTATGTATTATTCAACACACTTGAAAAAATGTAAACAGAGTTTGCGAAGGAAATTGACTTGACATAAGACCTAAGGCCATTCAAACCAAGTAGACCAGCTAATTTCGTATGTAGGCGAGTTTTAGAGAATAACTTGTATTGGGTTGAATTAGAAACTAAAGGCATTTGGCTTTTTATGGTTCATACGAATGCTAAAGCAAAAAAGTAGTATGGAAATTCCAAAATGGATTTAATTGACTTGTCAGAAAAAGGAATTTTAACGCTAAGGTCTGATTGCACGTCTCTTACAGATGATAAAATCTTAGTTGCACTATACGATATCAAATCAGGAAGACGAGAAACCTTACTCTCATTACATAGGCGATATTACAAATATCCCCGAAATAGTTTGGAGTCCATTTGAAGCCAAGTCCATAAAACATAGTTTGGAAATAAATAGACTGCCAATAAAGTGTATGTAGTTAAACGAAAACCATATTGATTTAAAGGTTTGAATGTTCATCAAATATTGGGCCATACCTCTAGCTATATAAGAAGGAAATTATATTCAATAAAGCAGTTTCTTACACAAATTCAAAGAATAAAGGTCTTATTATTTTATTATTCTATAGCTGTTATTACATCAAGTATTCGTCTTTTATTGTCAATAAGAGATGTGAAATTTTTTCCACTTTATCTATTTTGGCACTCGATGCAACTAATTCAGAAATTAACTCATCGAACGTTATAAAATGATTTTACGATTGAAGATTCTCCGTAATAGTTGCTTTCGAATAGAAAAATGGGATGCTAAGCTCTTCCAGTTCTATATACAAAAAAAAGCCAATGCCTACTTGATTTCTAGAAAATAATATTTGATTTCTTGAAATTCTATTTGATAATGAGATCCCCTTTTTTCCGGTCTTTTTCATGTCTGTGCACTTGAAGTTCTATTGAACTTGTATTTTATTTTATAATTTATTTATGTTTTTAATTTTATATACACTTAGGGATGTATTTCTTTTGTGCACGTCATTTTTATAAGTGTATTTCTTTTTCTTCACAAATTTCTGGTTAAAGTTTTTAGTTTGAAGTTTATTAATTTATTTTTTGCTTGTTAGGATAACTGAGCCGATAACCTATTTGAATGTTGAATCCGTTTTTTAAATAGGAACAAAATAATATAAGTAAAAACTCTAACACGGAACCCATGATTTACTTTTAAGTTTTGTTTTGAACGAGAAAAATAAAACTCATGAATAATCATTATATTTTAAGTTAATTTTTTTTTATCAAAAATAATTTTTAATTTTTAATTTTTTTTTTTCTATTTTTTTCTATTTTTTCTCCTCAAATCTAACATTATTTTTGATAATAAAAGGAAAAATAAAAAACTTGCTTAATTTTTATGTTTGAAAAATAAAAATATTGATTATATACGGTCCCTGTTATATTTATAATCAGGGTAGGTATAAGTGGCACGGTCACTACGATGACCTCCAATTAGAGCTTAGCTCCGTTTTGATATTAAGAGCACACTTTCAGCAGATTTCACGTCCTTTCCGATCATTATCCACAAATCAATTCCATTCTTCATTGATTAATAATAAATTGTATTTTTCTATCTTTTTTTTTACGAACTTCGAAATCTTTTTAGTGATTTCTGCCTGCAAGTCTAATGCCTCTGTGTATGCTTGCTCCTCCTTGGTAGTCATATTTATATATGACAAATATTCAGTAGATATGGTTGATTTACTAGAATTCTGAGTTCTAGTAATTTTTCTTCAAAACTTCGTTTTGTTATTAACTCTATGTGTCCAGGAATGTTTCCTGCTTTTGTAGTCGCAACTAGTTCGTGAAATCAGGTGGACTGGTTGGTTGGTTTGTAGCGGCGCTTGTAGCGACTGCAAAACTCGTACTTTAAATTAGTTTTGGCTAAAATACCAAACTAAGTTTAGTTAGAATTATTTCGAATACAATTGGTTTAGTATTTTTCTTTATCCTTGACTTGAACCGATTAATCAGTATATTTGGGATTTAAATCACCTTTTCCGTGGTTGTTACCAGATCGAACAAATCAAGTTAACAACGTACAATGAACTTCAGAGGGTTGCCAGATCGCACCCCTATCAGAGTTGCCATATCGAGAAGATACCGATAGGAAGCTTTAAAAGGATGCCAGATCATCCGGTCATCTGTACCTTTGACGTTTCTGACAGGTGATCCTGCCCTAGATCCGGCCACCATTCTTTTTCATCAAACCGGCAGCTGATACAAACGTAATTTTATTCAGCTGAATAAAAGTTAAAGAAATAAAGCCGAAAAGTTGTGAAATATTGATCCGCGTGTCGGTGCCCAGTTACCCGAGTGGTCAACCCGTTGATCGGTGCCTCGAGTTTTCGAAAAAAGTGAGTGCGTTTGCGTGTGCAAGGGATTTTCGAGACTTAACCTCTGAGTACCCTGCAGGTCGCAACCGGGAGTCCCGGCCGGCGTTGCCGAGGAATAAACGGCATTCATCGCCGCTTCTGCTGCCGCAAAAGTGTCGCAGCATACCCATTTCTATCGCTCAGTGGCGATCCCAAAAGAAGTTTGTGGTTTCATTGGCATAGAGGTTAGTTCTAACCTAAAATACGCCCAGAGCGAAAGGTTAATTATATCTTTTATTTGGAGAGTGAGTCTTGCAAGGAAGCTTCCCCGTTGAAGGCTTAGAGACGGTACATTAAACTCCAAGGAGGAGGCCAAAGGCTTAGGAGCAGAAAAGCCCCCTAACCTCTGCGGCCCAGCTTGAGTGCCCTAAGGAGCACCCCTCGATGGTGTTTCCTTAGGAGGGGCTCACGAGCCCGACTCAAGCAGGATTGGCATTCCAACGCTGCTGCAACTGGCAACCATGGAAGTTCAGCAGCGTAACGACGGCGAATATTTGCACTAAAAGCTGCCCTGCGCGCAGCAAGTGTTAATTCTCAATTTTTTTGTGAATATTTGGCCTGCGAGCTTTGAACTGCCTTAACCCAGCTTTATACACGTTGCCTTAGGCCAAGAGATCGAGTCGCACCTCATGTTTAATCATTGTGTTCGGATATAACCTAAATTTGTGCAGCATAAACTCACTTAAAAGAATCTAAAATATAAAAATTGAATTAATTAAACTCAGAGATGCGTTTTGCCAGGAATTAAACATAAATTAGTTGAATAATTTTCTAAGTTTAAAACTCATTAGTAATTGATTTTGTAAATTAATTTTAAAGAAGGAACGAGATCTCGGTGTAGACTAAGGAATTAAATTATGGGCAAGGCAGAATCCTTATATTTAATCAACGGCATGTTGTTGCCAAATCTTGTTTTCAGCTTTTATCACGTAGGAGATCGATCTTCATCGCTGGATTAAATGAGTGAGTTTTACAAACAAGAGTACCGTTTTATGACTTGTTTACATTTTATTCTGTCCGAACTTATTTGCTTCTATATTCTCTCCGAGTTCGTTTACCTCAAGAATGAATAATTTGAAGAATTTTTGGACTAGAAACAAAATTTAGCGAAGCTAAAAACTAAATATCGTAAAACAAAACAAAAAATTCATTTAAATAAGCTTTCGAGTAGCCGATACTTTTAGATTAAAACAATCAGTCTAGACTTAAAGATAATTCCACTTTTTGGACTAATATGAGATAAAGGTACTGTAATCTGCTATGAGTACTTAAATTAACAATGAAAACAAATAGAAAACGAAAGATAAAAATCATGAATAACTAAAACTCAAAACTTATGAGACTCTGATGTACCCGCGATCGTAGGGTATCAAAGGGGTCACTGGAGACATGCTCCAAGGAAGGTGATCATAGGCTAGGAGGGCAAACATGCGACCACAACGACATCAGTGGCTTCGATTTCGCTGGCTTTCTCACAAACTTTGCAATTCTTCTCTTCTTTCCTGAATTTATTTAATTCTCTTCTGGTTTCGTTAAATTCTGTCTCTCTTGCCGCTAGCTCGCTAAATTCCAGATTTAGTAATAATAAGGTGTAGTTGTCATAGGATCTGTGCAAGCAAGACCACCACCCCCAAAGCCGACGAGCGAGAGCCGGATATTAAGGCGAGCACCGCAATCACAGATTCCTTCGGATCTCTAAACACATCTCCAGTCGTTACACGCTACAGGTTTAATGTGTGAATTAAGGTCTAAAGACACAGAGAAAGCCTCTGGTGAATGAGTAATGCTTCTGGTTTAGTTGAGAACACTTCCTGAATTTCATTTGTAAAACTTAACGGTATTTATAGCTATAGATGATATGTAATAGATTCTACTGTTAACAGGAATAATTTGTAATAGTTACAGTGTCTGATTGCTAGAAATATACGGAACTGAGACCATTGCGGCACTCTCTTTCCTCATTTCAGCAGAATATATGAATATGCGCTTGACCTGGTAACTGATACTTTATTCTTGCGATGAATACATATTACTGCGACTGAAGAGTTATTACATAACATATTGTTGTCTGAAATATTATTGCTTATACCAATTGATTTAAGTACAGTTTTTCTTCGAATTGTAAAAAAAAGGAAAAATAATTATCAAAAGACTACATTAATTTAGGCAGAAGTGTAAATCAATCCAAACGTGGCGTATACATCAAGCATTTTATAAATATATTCAATGTTTACTTTTTTAATTGCCTTGGTACTTACAAAAGGCATCTGAGCTTACCTTTAAGTCTATAACAAATTTTATGCAATGCACAAATTTAATTAATTATAGGTAAGCCATCACTTTAATATTATAAATAATAAACAAATATAAATGTATATTATATATAATTCATTTAGTTACTTGGACTCCATATTAATCATCATAAGAATTGAGCTTAGTTGAATGAAAGCTTCATTACATGTTCCATTTTTAAATCACTGGTTAAAAAATAAAAATGTGGTTGCATGTTAAATATGTACTAAAATACTACGCACGTAACAGATGATTCACTGATATCTAAACGACATCTTGGAATAGAGAGTTTTGATGGGACGCTCTTTAAATTTTGTAGACACATCTTAGCATTCTCAATGTCACTTTCCAAACGCATCACTAAAAAATAAATATAAAAAAAAAATGATCCTGATTGTAGTCAAAAACCTACCTTTCCGCATGAGCTTTTCCTCACTAGAGTCACAGCACATAATGTTTTTACAGCTGCAGCACTTTAAAGCTTTTGTCACAGACGACGGACATGAACTATAGGAACTTAACAAAGTCGGAGCGCAGGTCACTCCAGTCATTTCTTTGACTATCATATTAAATAAACATCCGGGAAGGATATTTTCGGCAGCGGCATATATACGCTTATGCATATATACCAACTCTTTAAATTCTAATGTGTGCAAGCCGTGATGGTATAGCTTATGACAGATAGCATAGAATCGACTTTTAGGAATATTGCACTTGCAGAAGCAGAATCCACATTCGTCGACAAACATATCAAGGATCTTGCGCAGCTCTCTTTCTAATCCACACCCATCAATATCACCGGATGATAAGGATTGAACAGTATGTCGTACAAAGTCGTCGAATTGTCCGTCATCTTCGCACCGTGACGAGGCTCGAATTCCTTTATTACCATGATCTCCATATCTGTCGAGCCTCCTATTATGAGTGATAGTTTCCCCCTTACTCTTTGATCCTCTGCTTTCAGACTTTAAGGCCTTGTTTGAAGTCCGTTTTCCATATTGTTTTTCTGCTCCTGCTTGTGAGCTTCGGATTTTACTTTTCTGCTCTTGAAACGCCGACGAATTGGGAACTCCTTTTCCTAACGCTTCTGCTGCAGACCCGACTGCAGGCCCCCTCTGTGATTTTAATACTGTCCCAGATTTAGGTCCCATTCCTTTTGCAGGTTCGACTGCGTCTTGAGAATTTTCAGGTTCTGTTTTCTCATAAATGGTAGCTTCCTTTACTGCACTAGGTCTGAAAGTTTGTCCTGCACTCCCCGCAGCTCCTTGTCCTTTACCTGGCTGCGTACCAGGCTTGCTATCTTGACCTGCGGTAGGACCGGGACTCCTTGCTGTAGGTCCTGCCAAACCCTTTATGGTTCCACCAACTATGTCAGCTGGTCCTGCCGCTCCTTCGGAAACTGTACCAGCAGTATCTTTTCCGGCCCCCGTCTCAGGTTTTGCAGGTGCTTTAACGGCTAGTCCAGCACCACCTTCAGTACCTGGCCCAGCAGCGGCTCTAGCGGCTGGTCCTGCAGCAGCGCCCCCAGTTGCTGGCGCGGTGGCAGTTCTAGTGGCTGGTCCTGCAGCGGATCCCGCAGCTGGTCCAGCTGCAGCTTCAGCTTCTGATCCTGATAGAGTTCCACCGCCTTGTCCTCCAGGGGCTGGTACTCTAGTGGCTGTTTTTCCAGTAGCTGGTCCTTTAGCGCCTGGTCCTACAGTGGCTGTTCCTTCAGCGACTGCTCCTCTAGCTGCTGGTCCTCCAGCGGCTGATTTACTAGCGGCTGGTCCTGCAGGGGCTGGTTCTCCAGCGGCTTGTCCTCCAGCGACTGGTCCTCCAGCGGCTGGTCCTCCAGCAGCTGGTCCTCCAGCGGCTGGTCCTCCAGCGGCTGGTCCTCCAGCGGCTGGTCCTCCAGCGGCTGGTCCTCCAGCGGCTGGTCCTCCAGCGGCTGGTCCTCCAGCTGCTGGTCCTCCAGCGGCTGATTTACTAGCGGCTGGTCCTCCAGGGGCTGGTCCTCCAGGGGCTGGTCCTCCAGCGGCTGGTCCTCCAGCGGCTGGTCCTCCAGCGGCTGGTCCTCCAGCGGCTGGTCCTCCAGCGGCTGGTCCTCCAGCGGCTGGTCCTCCAGCGGCTGGTCCTCCAGCGGCTGGTCCTCCAGCGGCTGGTCCTCCAGCGGCTGGTCCTCTAGCAGGTTCGTTTTGTTCCTTTCCAGTTTTTGCTGGTACTCCTTGTGTTTCCCCAAGTCCAGTTTCATGTGGACCACTTGAAAAAGTTCCAGGCGCAGTTGTATGTGTAATTTTGCTCTCTATATCTTTTGGATTCACGCCTAGTGATTGCAAAGCATCTCCCAATGCCTTATTTTTATCCTGCAAATATTTCGACTGCTGCCTGCAGTCTTCAAGTTGCTTCGACAGATCGTCAAAAAGTTTCCCGGCCTCACTTTCTTTAAGATTGCTAACTTTCTCCTTTAGCCTCTCATTTTCTTGAGCTACATCTCCGATATCCCGAATTATTTCGATACTTTCGGCAATACCTTCCTCCATGTACCTGTTATTATCGTTTAGTTCCTGAACTTGGTTATTCAGTTGCTGGGCATCACTATCTTTGAGGTTGCCAACTTGTCCTTTTAGCCTGTCGTTTTCTTGTGCTATGTCGCCAATATCTTGAATGAGTACAATGCTTTCTGCAATACCTTGCTCCATATGCCTAGTACCCTCATCTAATTTCTGAACTTGGTACTCTAAATCATCAAGTTTTTTTTTTCCAAGTTCTGCTGCTTCGCAAAGACAGTCATTCTCATCAATAAGGTCTTCCAACTGTTGGTCCTTTTGCTTTAACAAATCTTTCATGCAAGTTAATTGAAGGTTGCAGCTGTTTTCAGATTCTAAAGCTTCACTAGTTTTTTTTTCGACAGCATCGCAGAGGCACTCATTTTCCATCATAAGATTGTCCAGTTGGCGATCTTTCTCTTTTAGTAAGTGTCTAAGACGGTCCAATTCTCTTATGCAGTCCTCTAGTGAATTTATAGATGGGTCTTCTGATTTTTTCTTTCGATTTATATCAATGAAACAGTCTGCCTGTTTGCACAGCTCGTTCATTATGTGGTCGAGAGTCGCCCCAGTGTAAAATGCCAAGTCGTCTCCCACATCTGATGGGCACGTTGCAGAATGTTCGGGGGCTGAATACGGATTGATAGTTGCACATTCGCTACTTTGGTTGCCATACCTTTGCTTCAGCTCACATATGACATTCTGAAATAAACGTAAGTAAATAAAATTTTAATATTAATATATTATTTACAAAAAAGTTTTTAAAAGCAATGTGATCGTACACTGTGTTACGTTGATTAAATCACTATGGTATTTTGTAAGAAACAAATGTCTCCTCTAAATATATGTTTTGTATTTAATTCTTATAAAAATGAAATATATTATTATATTAGTTTGCTGATCAAAATAAGCTTCAAAACTACACAGATAAAAAAATCCATATTTTCTCTTATTTTTTGTGACCATTTGGTTACGAAAGTAGGGTAATCCCCTTTTGGCCTTTTTTTTCCATTAGTTCAAGAATATTTGCATTTTAAATTCAAGATTTTTTAAATTCCATTTAAGAATAAAAACTCGTTTAAAGGATTATAATTTCTTATTTTTATATTTCAATTTTTTTTTTTTTAATATAAATTAAATGATACATAAACTGATAAAAAAAAAATTGTTCTCTAATTTGGTATGTGGTTGCTTCGGGTCTGATGTCCTGGGTAAATAGAGCAACCTAAGGGCCGGTGAAGTCTACCAGTTAGCGCGGAGAAATTGAGAGTTCGTTTAAGTCTACTAAAAAAAAACAGTTTGAGACTCCAATACGAGAGGGTTTGAGAGTCCATTCAGGTCTTCCAACAAATACGAAGGCTTGAGAGTCCGTTAAGGTATTCCAAAGATAGAAAGGTTTGAGAGTCCGTTTAGGTCCGGCAATTAGTAAGGAGGTTTGAGAGTCCGTTCAGGTCATTAAAAGATCAGAAGGTTTGAGAGTTCGTTCAGGTCTTCTAAAGAATGACCCGAGTTCGGTAAACTAAACGGCAGATGGAAGGTGCGAAGGGAAGACCTTACCGCTTGCTGATGGGCCTTGGCTGCTTGCCCTTCCATGATATTCCATCCTTAGATTCTTGTCTCCTCCGAGCAATGCTTAATGCAACTCGCTGCCGTTCCCTCTGGTATTTTCGAGTTCCAGCTGTTCTCTGAATGGATTTCGAGTATGCTACGGTCTGCTATGCGTGTGTGATATTGCAGCGATGGCGCATGACGGTATTTGCCGTTGCGTTGATCCTGTGCGTGGTGTTTCCGCCGTCTGGATCAGACTTGTTGGCGCCAGAGCCTGTTAGACGATTCTCCGGTTGCTCACGTTGCGGGCACTGTGGTTCTGGTGAGCGTGTTTGTGTCTGATGCCGTTTCCTGGTTTGTTGTCGCAGAGTGTGTGCAATGCGTTTTTGGCCCTTCGATGTCTGCGCTGCCGTTGCCTTTGCTGGGGGCTCTAGGTTTTCTCCCAGCACAGTAGTATGCTGTGTGCCCCGGACAGAAAAATGATCTCTAACAGAATTTCACCTGCTACCTGCTTTAATATTATGAAGGTCATTGGAAATGGTTTCCCCCCGAATCGGTCTTCTGTTTGCAATCCATCACAACTCAATTGCTCTTTCTTTGCCGCCTGATCTGCCAGATTTATCTGCAACATTCCGTCGTCCGTACGCCGTTTCTTCCGCAGACCCTGCAAAATAGCCTTGACGGGCTCCTGCAGTTGCGGGCTGCTTGACCGATTCCGCCACATCGTAGGCAGAAATCTGGTCGGAGTTGCTGTTGCGACGGTTGACCGACTCCCGTTTGGTTCTCGGACAACTGGATCCCCTCTAGTTTTTTTGTCAGCTTAAGGAATTGTGTTAACATTTCAAACCCCGTTCTGCGCGTGTATAGCTTTATTTTGCTCTTACAATTTCTATATATCCGGTCGAGTTTTTCTTTCTCCGAGAGCTTGGTGAACCTCACCAGTTTCCTCAATTCCTTCGCATACTCCCGTACCGGTTCTGTTTCCCGTCGTCGCAGTTTATTTATTTGAGTCTCTTTTTTTTCCCGTGACTTGGCGGTAAGAAATACTCAATGAGCTCCGTTGTTAGTTTTTCCGAGGTATCGATTTCGGTCGGTTTGGTATTCCAACAATCGATCGCGGCTTCTTCCAGGAAAACGGCTTGGCTGGATGAGCTGGTCTTTCTGAATTCCGTATCCGGATGCTCATTGTTCCATTATGCTCAGAAACTCCAACGGGTTGCTCGATCCTTGATATCGGATTTAACAGCTTCGCACTCGGTCTACGATTTCTGTTTCGACTCTCCTCTCCATCTTCATGGCTTTTCCCGTATAAATTTTTACAGTTTTCCCTTCGGTCTTCGTTACCTGGTTTGCTGGTTTGCATATTTCAAGAAATACCAATACCAAAATACCGGATTTCAGTGTTTTTCCATACAAATGCCATACAAATCGGCGTCGAAGAAAGTGAGGTTATCTAAGAAAAATCCAAATTGCGCCAATAGTGCGGAAAAGTGCACAATAAGACAATTAGCTTTTTGTTCAGAATTGACAACGCTACAGCATACATTAGACGCACTGAAAACTAATGCAAACTTGTATTTCAAAACTCTTCTGAAAGTTAAAATTTGTTTCTCAAAATTCAGCTTAAGGTGCATTTATAAAATGGGAAAATGTTAGTATAAATACGCTTAATTTGTATAATCAATACATTTAACATGTAGTAAAAACATGTGAAATCAGTATCCAATAGTTTTTTCCGTTCCAAATGGTGTTTTACACGAATAGTTTAATTTCAAAGTTCACTTCGTAAAAATTGCAAACTTAGCGCTCGTGCTTTCGGATGCAACAGCTGACTTTACAGCTGTTATGCTAACATATGCTGTTAAGTTCTAACATTTTGAGTATGAGGCATAACAGTTTGAGGTTCTGTTAATACATTCCCACTAATTTTTTTTAAATAAAAGAACTTTTAAAAATGATTAAATGCCACATAAAGTGGTCAAAAGCCCCATAGTGCATTGGCCCGCACACAGAAAGTGCAAGTGTCAGGATAAATGCAACACGAGCGGACCTCATGAATGTGCATATATGTACCTTCGCGCTCCAGCCTAAGCATATCTATGTATTTAAGAATATATATAACCGTCTCTACGCTGCCGCTGTCGGCAGCGCAGCTACGAGACTTAGACTTCCTTAGCTCTTAAGATTTATTGATAAAGACAGAAACTTCTGTGAGCTCGGAGCGGCAATAATGGCTGAGCCGAAATCACTAAATAAAAACATATGAACTATTACTGAAAATATAAACTACTACTATTAAATCGGTGAAACATTTGGAGGGAAGTCTTTGAATGGCGACCGTGACAATTTGGACCTGCAGAAATTAAAAATCGGGACACTCAAAACAAAAAAATAAAATAATAAGTGCAAGACAAACAGAGAGCCTTAGCAAATGGACAACAAAGGCATGGCGAATCTCCTGGAAATCTGGAAAGCGGGATACAAATTCCCCAACTAAAAAACAAATGAAAACCCGAAGTGAGATGTGTGCAAAAAGAAGTGGTATAATTAAAAAACTAAAAGCTAGAATGCCAATGTTATTGCCTTTACTGAAACTTGGCTCAACTCGTCCGTCTCTGATAGCGAATTATTTTCTAGTAACTACGTCGTCTATAGATGTGATCGCCAACTTCGAAGCGGCGGCGGTGTTCTTATCGTAGTTAAGTCCGATTTAACTTCCGAATTGGTTCCGATAACTGACACAGATTGCAATTTGGAGTTTGTTGCGGTTCGCATTCAAGTTCATGACTACTCTGTTTATGTCTCATGCTCGTACATCCCACCCCGGTCTGACACGAACATTTACTTACAGCATGTCTCATTAATTCTGAACTTTCATTCTTCTCTTGGTGCTAACGATCACCTTATTGCTATGGGAGACTTCAACCTTCCGTCCATATCTTGGATGCCCTCCCCTGACTCGAATGTTCTTATTCCCACTGCGCCCCATGATTTTGTTCACGGCCTTATTGACCTTTCATTGGGACAAATAAATCATGTAAGGAACTGTGGTGACAAATTCCTAGACCTTATTTTTGCGTCGGAGTTTGCTAATGCCTACGTTTCTAGAATTGACCCTCTATCCAGCCCCGAAGACGCTTATCACCCCACTCTTGAGATAAATCTAGAAGTATCGACTCCATTACTGTCTTGTCCTTTAGCTGAGCCAGCAACTTTTCGCTGTTTCCGTAAAGCTAATTTCTCTGACATGAAGATTTATTTATCTTCGGTCGATTGGACTTTTTTGGACTCTCCTACTGACGATCTAGTAAACTTATTCGACCGTTTCTATGACATTATATACTCTGGTTTTGACATGTTCGTTCCATCGTTTTCACATTCTGACGTCTCGCATAAGCCTCCCAACTTGAAAAATGTGAAGTCTAGACTTTTTAAAAAGTTTAGTAGAACTGGGTTGCACGTCGACCTTGCTAGATACTTAACAGCACGTTATAATTTTTTAACACATAATTCTGAGTGCTACAATTATTACCTGAATCGGTGCAGAAACGAGTTCCAGGCGAACCTAAGCCAATTCTAAACGAAAATCTCAAATCTTTCCATCCTGTCTTCATCTCAATACTGAGTCCGCTTCTAACGAGCCTGACATCGCGAACTTATTCGCTAAATTTTTCCAATCAGCGTACTCATCTATTAGCTTCGATACTACCTCATCGTATCCATATCCTCTTCCGCACTCCAAATGTTCTTCAGAACCTCAAAACACTCAAACCCTCCTTCTCTTCTGGTACAGATTTGGTACCCAGCTGTGTTTTGAGAAATTGTGCTAGTGCGCTAAGTAGTCCACTGTCCAAGCTGTATCAGTTGTCTCTTCAGTTTTCATTTTTTCCCGAATGTTGGAAGGAATCCTTCATAATTCCCCTTCACAAAAAGGGTAGTAAATCCAACATCGAAAACTACAGAGGGATTGCAAAGCTTAGTGCGATTCCATAATTATTTGAACATTTAGTTACTGCTCAGCTTCAACACCAATGTAGCTCATTAATGTCCATCTCGCAGCATGGCTTTATGAGACAACGCTCTACTTCCACAAACCTTCTTGAGTTTTGTTCTATCATAAGAAGCGCGTTTAAATTCAACACACAAACTGATGTTATTTTTACAGACTTCAGCAAAGCCTTTGATTCTGTGAATCACCTCTTACTTATAAAAAAACTTACACTTTTGGGCTTTCCTATTCTGTTGATTAATTGGATCGCCACTTATTTATCGAACCGAACTCAAAAAGTAGCTTTTAAGGGTTCATTTTCAAATCGTGTACAGGTAACTTCGGGTGTCCCGCAAGGGAGTCTTCTTGGTCCACTTCTGTTTGGCATTTTTATTAACGACTTGCCTGATGTGGTTCTTTATTCCCATGTGATGATGTACGCGGATGACGTTAAACTATGTTTGCCACTGACGAATTCAAACTCTCATACGCTTTTGTAAACTGACTTAAACAATATGTTGTCCTTGTGCAACAACAATTTGTTATTCCTCAACAGCTCCAAATGTAAATTTATGTCTTTTTTTTCGAAAAATTGTTTCGTTGCAAATTACGCTATTGGGACAAGTGTTCTTGAACGCATTTACTCAGTTACTGACCTTGGAGTTCTGTTTAAGCATAACTTAAACTTCACCGACCATATTGGCATAATTGTTGGTAAAGCCAAAGGGGTTTTTGCCTTCGTTAAACGCTGGTCGAAGGAGTTTGATGATCCCTATACCACTAAACTCCTTTATGTCTCTCTTGTTCGCCCAATTCTGCAATATTGTTCGTGTGTCACCTCAATATGCGACATTTCAAGACCTTATTGAATCAGTTCAGAAAAAATTCCTTTTCTTTGCTCTACGGGCACTCAACTGGGAATCACATCGTCACCTCCCTTCCTATAACGACAGGCTGCGTCTTCTGTACCTGCCCTCGCTGAAGGATCGTCGGACCTGCCACGGAGTGATGTTTCTTCACAAACTCATTAACGGTCACATTTCATCATCGTATCTATTAAGTTAGTTGAGTTTCTCGGTCCCTTCAAGACCGTCGCTTTATTTTCGACCGATTGCACTAAACGTGTGTAAATCGAATTTTGAGATGCACGACCCTTTCCTTTGTATTCTTTACTACATGTTATCTTTGCCTCTGCCCATCTGATGTGAGTCGGAGCATATCATTAGAAAACACTTCTTGCCCGTTCAGAGGCAAGGATATGGTTTACAATGGCAGAAATTTGCTATATTCTAAATAAATAAATAAATTAATAAATAAATAAATAAAACAAGTCTTTACATTCTAGCTCAGTTGTTATACATTGTTATATATAGCTTCAAACTTCTTTTTAATGTGTCTAGGAATACTGTCAACTAAATTGTTTATAATTTCTTTTGAAATATCTTCCCACTTTATTTGTATCATGACTCATTGATTATCAAACCCCTTCGCTTCAGTATCGTTGCCTGCCGATTTTTTTTACCATTTCTGCTACTTAGACCGTCTGCACCAGCTGGGAGTCGCCGGTGCTGGCGGGGGGCCTGCGTTTGGTATTTTCTGCTGCTCTCCGGGGCACAGGCCGTGTCTGCATGTGTAGTTGCAGAACGCATTGTCCATTGGTCCAGGGTAGTCAGCTGGGCACTTCTTTTCTCGTTGTGGTAGCGCTTGTGGCGACTGAAGTTTTTATTATATTGTTTTCATTTCTTAATTTTATTCCTACTGAGTTGTGATTTTCGGGATTGCATATTTGAGTCGTGGTTGTCTAAAATTAAGTTTACTTTGCAATATATTGGCTTTTACCCTAGCGGTAGGTGGTGCATTATTTTATTTTTAATCTTGTTCTCTACACTTCCGAGTTCCCATCAGAATCTAGTCACTTCGATTTTTTTATGTTTGTGTCCCATCTATTAGTTTCAGTTTTCCAGGTCCTTGTGACTACCTGGACTTAGGCGCTTCCAATTAAATTAAATATTTAAGCCAGTCTGTTAAGCTAAAATATAAGTATATTAAAGCTTGCTTTGTTTAATAGTGGGGAGCAGTAATGGTGCCGCCCCCAACGCTTGTAAGTTTCCAGTTTTTAAAAAGGCTAGTGTCGAAGCTGCGCTGCCAACATCGCTAGTGGAGAGACTGTTATATATTCTTATGTATTTAGCTATGCTAGCTTAGTCTGGAGCAGGAGGAAATATGCCAATATACTTAAGTTCATATTCATATGATAATTTATTTATTTCGCCAACGGTAATCCTTATCCTTGGAAAGCTAGGGTCCAATCGTATGTTTGGGGCAGATTTTTTTTTAAATTAAGAAATAAGCTCATTCAACGCGTAGTTTAATCTGAAAATAGACAGGAAAAATGGTTCAAAGGAAAAGCAACATTTATGCAACTTAATAATGCAGTACAATCGATTTTGCCAGAAATAATGTCAAAAGTTATAACTAAGCTTGCAACGAGATTCCTGTCATATAAAGAAGACAAGTGTACAAGACGATATTTAGCAGAATTGGAGGGAACGGGTTCATGGAAATTCAGGGAATCAAGGGGAAAACATAGAAACTTTCTTTGAATACGTTCGAGGCGGTGAGAATGTTTGGATCCAGTTGGGTTCCAAATAAACGAAAAATACTCCTGCTTAGACCTCACAAAGGAAAAAAATAAGCTAAGCTTCGTGTACGGGTCAGTGAATTGAGCAGCATTACGTTTTATAAACCATACATAGCATACGTCTTCGGAACTATATAGTTTTAGTGATCAATGAAAAGTAGTTTTGCATCAAACATAATTCAGAAGTTAAAAGCTTCGGTTTTGTATGCAAGAGGGCTGGAATCGACAGAGTACGGAAACTGCAAAATTTTGGACCTTTTGCTGTACGTGACAGTAAAACATTTGGAAAGATTCAAGAGCAGCTTATTCCGAGAGCACCAATCTCCAACTCTAGACAAGTTTAGGTCTTCAGCAAACAATTCAAATTCCGAGTTCTTGAATCATTGGCCAATGTCATATATATATAAAATAAAGAGAAAAGGGTCCAAGGCACTCCCCTCGAAAAGGCATTAATGCGAAAATGGTGCTACCAGTGAAAAAGGCAAGCTGCTTAGCTACAATGCGCTCAAAAATCTTTTAATATGTTGCTAAGCTGTGCAATTGGCCTATAGTTAGAAATATACTTTTAACACCGGACTTGAAAATAGGAGTAACTGTTGCCAGATTTCATCTCTTAATAAAAACACCATTGAAGAGGGATTTGTTGAACATAATTTCAAGTGGCTCTGAAAGAACGCCAATACAACTTTTTAGTATAAAAAGTCAGAGCCCATCGCAATCGAATTTTTTAGAGTCATTAAGGCTCTCCGCAGCAAGATGGCAGTCGGTTTCAGAATCATATAAGCTCCCAATATTGGAGCTTGGAGCAATGGAACTAAGAGTAAAGAGTCATTCCATGCTGATGAGTTAAATAATGACATAGGGAGGGGATGGATAATGTTGTCCGTTTAGAGTTAACAAAATGACAGAAAGATTTTGAATTGCTAATTAATTTAATTGTCACATCCGCTATGTATTGCTTACTTATTTAAAAAATCCAATTCGCTGTTATGTTGTTTGCAGAATTACCATTTTCAACATATCGTTTATAGAATTTATTTCGGACATTCTTGTATTTTTTAGTCCTCGTGTTTGTAGCGTGTTTTTTAATGATTGCTGAAAAAGTTATTAAATATTTTCATAGCAAGTGTCTAAATTAGCATGCAAAAGGACCACAACCCAATTAACAAGGTTAATGTCATTTCATTATAACCTTGAAGGGTATTATAATTTCAGTCAGAAGTTTGAAACGGAGTGAAGGAGGCATTTCCGACCCTATAAAGTGTATATATTCTTGATCAGCATCACTAGCCGAGTCGATCTAGCCATGTCCATCTGTCCGTCCGTCTGTCCGTCCGTCTGTTTTGAAGCTATCTGAATATACTTTGCAGGTAGTCTTCTATATACTCCCGCTACTACATAAGTCGGAAAGGGCAGGATCGGTCGACTATATCATATAGCTGCCATACAAGCAATCTGTAAATTGGTTTAAAAAAAATTATAACTGTTTTTTAACATATCTTAATCAACTCTCGGTTATAACCTTTAAATATTATTTCAGATTTTCAGATTTAATTTTATAAAAATCGGACTCATATAGCTGCCATGGGAACGGTCGGAAAAATTTTAGAAAAAGAAATTTAGCTTTGTCAGTTTTCAACATAACTTTTTCTTATTTGAGATACATGCATTTTTTATTATTTCAGAAATCTGATTTAAATTTCATTAAAATCGGACGACTATATCTTATAGATGCCATACAAACGATCGGTAAATGTGTAGGTAAATTAAATTTTACTTTAAATGTAAAAATAAAAAAAAAATTAAATTATAACTGTAAAAATAAAATGAATATGAAAGTAATTCATTTTATATTATATAGGGATCGATTATAATTGATATAATTGGAATCTGCAAGGGTATACAAACTTCGGCATGCCGAAGTAAGCTTCCATTAAATTTAAATTGCTCGCATTAATATACATCGAAGATGTGAGTGGTTTATATGGGGAAAATATATACAGAAATAATGAAATGAGTAAGGGCTGGTGTAAGCATCGAACTGAGAGAGAGGATTTCTATAGAAAATTAGATTTAAGTTATGATCTTGACTAATAAAAATAAGGTCTAGAGGCTTATTTAATTTATTAAATACATAATTAATATGAAAAAGTCCCATACTGAAGAGATCATCCATGACCAAGATTTCCTATGACCAAGATTCACTGGGAACCATTGCTGGATAGTCCACTCCATGCACACCAGCGAAAAAAGATTGAAGTCGCCAAAAACACAGATACTCCAGATCATGATTGATACAGGCGATATTATTCTAATGCGCCTTAAACAATTCGAAACTTCTACATGGGGTGATATCACTAGAAAATTAGTTTCCACAGGTCCGGCGAGAGACACACAAACTTGATCGAGAAGGGAGTCATCATTCCTCCACCTCTGGAGCATTGCGTCTTAACAGCATCCCGGTCTTTGCGGACCACTTGGTAGAGATTGGCATCAAAAAATTCATTGTCGAAGAAGTAGATGTTGAGCCAGGTATCAACTAATATAATGACATGATAATCACAGGATGATGTTGCCAAATAGGCAGCCTCAGTCTTTGTACGTATGCCGGATATATTTTGAAAATATATTTTCAGGCTGGGGCTATCACCATTTGTGGAAGACGAAGAGAATATGCCCAGTTTCTGGATAAGTGGGGGGTACAACCAGATCATCTATTGCACAGTTAGATAAGCCTAGGTGCGCTTTATGATGAACTAATCCAGAGGCAACCTTATGAAGCGATATGGATCCAGCTTTAACTATATTACTAGCAACATCCAAATGACTCGAATTAATTAGAAAAGAGCGTATATAATCTCCAAAGGGCGGAGGGAATGCAGCGAGCTGCAATCCAGCGTGCATCAGTGTTTGTTGATGGGCGAATCCTTGTGCCGCTGCAAGCAGCGCGCTTCCGCTGGAAGATGTCGGCGACCAGAAGGACTTGGAGAAATTTGAAAATAATTAAGTTTAGTTTATTGCTTAACGTTAGACGAAACACTAATATTGTTGTTGCTTTTCAGCCATTTGGCGTGCAATTTGTAAAAGCAAGTGCGAGCATCCCACTTAAATAACGTTTCGCGATTTTCAACTAACAGAGTTCAGCACCTACAACTTTGGTGGACCCAACGAAACAACAGCGGAGGATCCGATAGTAAGTCTGTACACAGAACGCTATTTTCCGGCAAAGGCCCTATATATTTATACTTATATATATCTATATATATGCCGTTGAATACGTAGAAGGCAAACGGGATCCTAAGCGAGCCGCACATTTATGCATTTGTTTGAATAAGTTTCATTTCACGTAGAGCTAAACAGCGAGACAATAGAAAAATTAAGAATTGTAAAAGACAAAAATGGAATTATCTTGAATTATAAAAAAATAATAATGGAAAAATATACTAGTATCGTTCGTTTTCTTTTATTATCGCAAGTGGATGTCGAATAATTTCGAAACAAAGAATTTTGTTTAGGGGTAACGACCCATTATCTGGAGTTGTGGGGCGAGCGACACCTCAGCCACCCACAGAGAGGGTGTTCCTCTTTTATAATCTACTTTTTAGGATCCGTCCGAGCGTCCGAATTATTCAACCGTTTAACCAACCATTAAGCTTTCATAATGTGCACTAGAACTTTAATTATAGTAGTGTAAAGGTACGACATATTATTGATGCGGAAGTCCCCCGCCATATCCGACGAGCTTTGTACCGAGCATAGCAAGAAGTGCACAAATACCGATCCGATTGTTCGGTAGAAAACACACAGTATCTACTGAGCACCTGCCTCTTGGCTATTACAATTTCAACATCTTCAGTTATAGACTACTTTTGCCAGAAAAAAGAGCAAAAAATTGACACCAGGCTGGTGCAAGCCCAAACCCAACTGTCATTTTGTTAGTTTTGCTTACAGTTGATGAATGTAAATTCATCATCATTTAAAGCAAAAACCATGACGAATGTGTAGCGCTGGTAGACCAACGTAGAAAAGATGGAGCAAGCGCCATCTGTGGGTTGGTTGACGAACTCGATTCGCTGGGTAAGAGAAAGCAGCATAGGTCAACAGGGCGAATTGTCAGATGCGTTCTGGTGAGAGCGGGCTGTAGCTTGGCTGTTAAAGGGTTTGGCGCCATGGGCAAGCGGCATCGGCGTTCTTTTCCATTTACACCTTCATCAGAGAAAGTCGTGCCAATCAGAAGTAGCATTAATTGCTTGTGGAAAGACTTGGGCCCAGCTTATGAAACTCTGCTCAACTCTGGAGGGGTTTCGAAGGAAAAGGCAAAGAGAATAATTTTTCATTTTTTTTGTTGGCCGAATCCTAGTGATTAGGTGAGTTGAAGAAAGAGAAGAAAGGGGGCTCCGATCAGCAGAATTTTGTGTCATTTTTGTAGGGGCCTGGCAGCAGCCAAATACGAGCTCAAATTACGATATTGGAGACCGACCAGCAGCCGAGCAAACAACAAGTTCTCATTGGAGCAGTACGGCGGCGGAAAGAGTAGTCAGTGCCTACGCAACGGACGATCGTCGAAGAACGACGAGGGAGCGCCCAAACTCGAAAAAAAGGGGATCCACTGCGGGCGTGGTTTTTTTGGTTCGTCGTGTCCCTGCCCCTGATCGCGTTATTCCAAAAAATATAGTAGTGAAAAATCTAAAAAAAATAAGGAGAACACGGGAGTGGAAAAAACAAGGAATCAGGGATAAAGTTCCAGCAGCACCAAAAAAATGTAATTTCTTTTTAACCTCACAAACTGATAGAAAAGTTAAAGGAGAGAGGAAAAGTAAAAGGAGAGAGGAAAAGAAAAAGGAGGAGAGGAAATAGTTTAAAAAAAAAAAAAACAAAAAAATGTCGAGTTTCTGGCCGTGGTAATTTATTGTTTTATAGTTTCTAACAAATTTTCTTTGATGGTTTTTCTGTATTGTGTATTTTGCAATGGTTTGAGTGCGGTGCGAAATTTTGAAAACTACAATTTGAACTATTTATGAAATGACTATATAAAACAAAAAAGAGAAAAAGATCTTAAGCGGCAACTTACCCCATCCCAAAAAAAAAAAAAAAAGAGTGAAAGTAAATGCTAAGGAAAATTAATTAAAGAAAGTGGAAAGCCCCGTGTCTCCAAGAACAATAAATATGTAATTTTTCTTCTGCAGCAATTTACAGGTATCCCCGAAAAAAGCGCTTTCTTCGTCGGATGCTGTTTAAACATTGGTGAGCGTTCAAACAAAACATAGTTAATTTATTTTAAGCGGCTACCTTTGGTTTTAATTGTGTGTTTGGTGTGAGTTGTCTTGCTGGACAAAAAAACATAAAAAAAGAGAATAGAAAAAAAGAAAAAAAATGCGAGTTAAAATTGCCAAAAATTGAGTTTGCACTAAGCATTAAAGAATGTTAGAGTAAAGAAAAAAGAAAAAAAAGGAGAGAAAAAATGGTAATTGAGTGAAACATAAAGTAGATTTTGAAAACGAGCGCAGAACTCACTCAGCCAGTGAATATCGTATTCAAAGCTTTTGCATGTCGTTTACTAAGGTTCGAGTCTTTATGAACAATAAATGAAAAGAAAAGGAATATAAAACATATAAAGTTCCAAAGGCCACGACTTCAGGAAAAACATGCATTGTTTAAATTTAAAGTAAAGAAATATTTTTATAGAAATTAATTAAGATGATGAAGCATGCCGCATTTTATTTAGGCTATTTATACTAATTATTATATTCCTTATATTTATATATTCCTTATATTTATTATATTTATCCAATTTATTATATTTATTGCACTTTACCTATTTATTATGTTTATACCATTCGGTCAAATTCGATGTGGATTTTAATCTGTACTTTGGGAGATATTATTTCGTTTCGAGAATCTTATTTTGTTAGCCAATAAATAAATATGTTTATAATGTGGTAAATTGAGTGTTTGTCCTCGGCGGACATGAAACCCCCGTAGAACCGAAACCGCGAAGGGGCCGTTCTCAAAGAAGGGACATGGAGGTGGAACGGCCAATGGAAGGGTGGGCTGATGGCGCCTCATTAACAGCTGAGGTGGAAAAGCGGTAGACTCGATCGCAGGTGCATAGGGCTTAGAGCCCAACCATAGCCCAAGTGTAGAAGTGTGTGTTTCTCCCCGGTTAGAGTATTTGTTTTAGGTTTGTCATAGCACGCAATCTGAGTTGCTATAATAATCAAAGAGGCATTGGTGGATTAGAGCAAGGATCCACACCATTAGCTGACGAGCCGTAGCCGAGGAACATTTTTGCGTGCGCTCTAGATCCACCCATATCACCAGGCCTTGTTATTATTTATAGATGCCCGTTACAAATGGTTTTTGTGTAATATCTGAAAATACCTGAAAATCAATCAATCATCCCAGAAATCAAACTAATTTAGATCCCAAGCCATATCGTATAAGGGGCAATAAGGAGCAGACAACGCAGCAAAGAACACTCACAAATATGCTTTTATATTCACAGACATCTTCAGCACCAAAGACAACATGTTAACAAACATTATACTGACACACTGAGAAGACTGCAAAGAAATACTATCCATTTGGTACAGTTAAGATATTTTTAGTTTTAAATTGTTCTTTAATAAAGAGCACATTGCTTGCGAATTAACTCCAGCCAACGCGTTTGTTACTAACTTGATTATCTAGTCTTAAGGGCAGATAGTAACGGGGAGAAATTCTCCCAACATATCCAGAAACGGCACTGGGCTCGCGAAGAGTCAGCCAGCGCAACCTCCCGGAGAGACAGATCTTTGCCTAGCAAGGCAGCCGGCCACGTCGGCGCTGACGTCACACACCTCTAACTAGGGAAGATACTTCAATAAATCATTATTAAAATCATTCGCGCTCAACCACAGTACCGAATCCACGACTTAAAAATGTAAGTGGGCATACTAAATCAAAACAGCTTCAATTACACACACATGGAGAAAATAAATAGGAATCCCTTCAAATTAAATTATTCTTTATTTAAATATGTGATGCCAACAATTAAATAAAGTGCGATTGTGAATGTGACTCACAATAATGTGAATTAATATCAGTCGTCTCTGAATAAATCTAAACACCCAGTTATAAATAACCTGTGTTTAGTGTTAACCAATTAGTGGCCTTAAGAGTTTCCCGGGCCCATATAGGGAAAAAATAGTGAATTTCGGAGTGATAGTGAGGAAGAGCTGGTTCAAGCGCTCCATACACTTCAGCCGACACGGGCACAGACAAAAGAAAACACATACACCATGAACTCGGCTCAAATAGATGCAGCATTGGCAAAACAAAAAATATATCATAGAGCCGAGTTTGACGTTGAAATCGAGGACAATAATCAACAGTTACAAAATTTTCGTATAGAAGCGGTAGAGGTAGAATCCTACCAAAGGGTAGTCTCAGTACCAGGGGTAGCTCAGTGCGACGTACCATTGCACATAGTTAAATCAATCCCAGATTTTACTGGTATACAGGACGAGTACGTGGCATGGAGACAATCCGCTACTGATGCCTATGAGTTATTTAGAGATTATTCTACCTGTAGCGCCCATTACAAGGCGGTTACAATTATTAGAAAAAAAATTAAAGGACCAGCGCGCTCCTAATTTCGTACAACACAGTGCTTAATTTTAAGGCCAATTGGCTAGGTTAGATTGCTCCTATGCAGATGAAACAGCTCTGCGCCAATTTCGGCAGGGGCTTGAGTCGGTCCGTCAAGGCGACCTAACCCTAATGCAGTACTATGATGAGGTCGAGCGAAGATTGACCCTCGTGATCAACAAGATTGTCATGACAAATGACGACCACATATGCTCACCGCAGAACTTAGGGCTGATGCCCTACACGTATCATTTCAGGGCTAAAAAAATCACTTAGGGCGATGGTATTTCCTGCACAGCCCAAAGACCTGCCAGCAGCTCTGGCATTAGTTAGAGAGGCAGAGGCCAGTATCGAAAGAAGCGTATTCGCAGCCACATATGCTAAGGAAGTGGAACGAAAAAATCCGAGTACTGATTTCCACATGGGCCAATTCCGCGTGCCTGAAAAACATGGACAAAATTCTGGTGTCGAAACGGCTCAGGAAAAATCTTCATTTTGTCAAAAAACCAAATAAGAATCAAAATAATGATTCATGGCATAAACATGACAACTGTGTGGATCGGGGTAGACAAAATAAATCCCCAAAATCAAGCCCATGGACATAGATCCATCGTCTTCTAAGACATCTTTCGAATTTTAGGCAGAATTCAAAGGCCGCAAAAAGATCTAACTCTTTGGAGGGAATGACTGGTCAAAGCCGACAGCGAGTTAACAAAATCGTGCAGGACCCCACGGCCGAAGCGCCACTTAATGCAATTGAAGACGACAGTGACTCATTCGAATCCAATGACCTCGACAATTTTTCTCAGGAAGGTCCCGCTCACCCTAAAGGAGCTAAAGAACATAATGCTTGTCGACTCCCCTTCACTATGGGCTCCATTCATGGCTCCAGTAAGGTTACAAAGAAGTGCTTAATGCACATTTTTGGCCTAAAGCCTCAATATTTTTTACTTTATTTAATTTATACATTTGATGCCCAAATAGGTTTTGATTTGTTTACGCAAGCCGGAGCGGCATTAGATCTATGCAACAGCGAAATCAGGTATGGAGACCTATTTGAACAGCTTAATGTTAACTTCACAAGTATCGATGACTGGATAGGTCCAAACTCAGTAAAAGCTGAATTTAAAAAAATGGTCCTTAAGAGGAAACAAATGTTTTCACACTCTAACGAGTGTTAGTCAAGTTTTTCACTACCCTAGACTAAAAATCGGGGTAACACCAGATTTTTCTGTCAGAAAAAGACCGCGAAAAAACTGCCTTCTCCGTGAACGGAGGGAAGTATGAATTTTGAACTAAAAAATGCGGAAAGCATCTTCCAAAGGGCGATTGACGATGTGTTACGCGAACAAATCGGGAACCGAAAATGCTGCTGACCACGTTATGCACATTGACACAGTCCTAAGATACCTGTGTGAAGCCAACATGAGAGTGGCACCAGATAAAAAAAATTGTTCAAAGAAAGTGTCGAATTTTTAGGTTTTATTGTTACTTTAAACGGGGCTACAACTGACCCGGAGAAAGTAAAGGCCATCCAAGAGTACACTGAACTAAAAAACTTAATCAGTCTCAGACCTTTTCTAGGACTGGCCAGCTACTATAGAAGTTTCGTTTAAGACTTAGCTACCATAGCTAAACCACTTACCTCCATACTCAAGGGGGAAAATGGCAGTGTTAGTAAACACATGTCAAAAAAGGTTGATATAAAATTTGTTGAGACCCAACGCAGAGCGTTCGTGCGCCTGCGAGACATTTTATCATCTTAAGATGTTACGTTCTTTTTACACTATCGTGCGTTACCTATCGTTATCGAAGTAAACGCAAAACACAGAATGGGTGTTTCTACTGGAAAAAGATGCGTTATTGAGTTTGTTTGCCAGCTAGTTGTCAGTATTAATTTGAAAGTAAAAAAATTAAGGCAAATGAGCAATTCGAACAACGGCGAAAGCCCGAAAACCTCAGCAATGAAGCCATTTTCTTGGCCGCGATGTCACCAGGAACTTTTGAGAAGCTGCAAAACTTGGAGCGAAACTTCACAGCGAATGGCTTAACGGCTTCCAAATCTTCGCAAGCAAGAATTGCCTTGTGCACCTTGGGTTTCTCTGCCGAATACCGCACCGTAGCGGTTACAGAGCAATATTGTGCCGCGGAACTATCAAAACTCTTGGTGGCGAATATAAATGAAGGCATTGGTTCGGCCGCCATGTCTTCAGAAACTTTTGAGGAGCTAAATTGGCGATTTGTTTAACGGCTTCCAAATCTTCTCAAGCAAGATTATCCTATTCATCTAACTTTTTCTTTGGAGTTGCGAATTGGAATCGCTCTTTGGGATTCCCTGCGGAATACCGCATCTTAGCGAGTCTTTTCGGCGGTTACAGAGCAATATTGTGCCAGACTTTATCAAAGTTTTGCTGTGAAACTATCACAACTCTTGGTGAGGAATATAAATCTGATTTCCTCACCAAAGAGATGGTCACGGAAACCGTAAAGGAAGAAGAAAACATTGCCTTTCTAGCTGGAAGTACTTAATAAATTCTTGTTGATTGTGTATTAACTTCAAAAATTATTTTTATTTTTTTTCTTAATTTAAACAAACGCTAATTTGTAAGGGCTCCCAAAAAAGCTTTCATGAGATTCTGGAAAGAGGCCATCACCTTATAGATGGAGTTCTTCCGAGATCCTTCACCTTTTTCAGTCCACAGCTAGAAAAGTTCCTTAAGGCAGCTTTGCTTCATCTGTCAGTTGCCAAGGTTTTTTTTTAGATTTGGTGGTGAAACTTGTTCGATAGTCCGAATATCGATAAAAACTAGTTGTTATCGTAACAAACGTAACTTGGATGCAACTTTTTCCCACCACTAGCCCCCTATACAAAGTCTATGTAAAAAAAAAACGGAGTTTGCTCTGAAACGCAATAACGCAATAAGGCTGCCTAGTGTAAATAGGGCCTTAAACTATTTTATAGGTTCTGTGTTTTATTTAGTTGGGCTTAAGTGTAAAGATGGGGGCGTTTCTGCCCATTCATGTATTTACAATTAATATTTTTATATATACCACTGCAACCAATATTCCTATTTGTTTTTACTTTTAATCGTGTAATCACCTTTATTTCTTAGCGAACAAATCGACAAATGGCCAAGAAACTTAAAACATTGGCAGCCGAACGTTCATTAGATATGGTTGAACTTAACTCCAGGCAATGCCTTATAAATTCATATGCTGGAAAACTGAACGAAATCGGAGAGTTCCGTATATCCCAAAAAATGGATACTGACATAAAACCTCAAATTTTAAGTGTAGCAAATGAGGATTCATTATCAAATTTGACATTAGCACCTCAAGAGTTCATGGAATGTGCTCTATTCTCAGATGCTGATACAAATACATCATTAATGTGTAAAAAATTAACTGAAAAATAATGTATTATCAAAAATAAATTAAAATTTAAAATTCCTATACATTTTAAGCGGTTTTAAAAATGTTCATATTATGACTTAATTCAGCAGGCTTAATTGGAATTATAAGGTATGTAAAACTTTTTTTTGTACTACGGTCAGTGGAGAACTATCGACGGCAATATTGGAACTATCGATGATTGGCCACTATCGACTTGCCATCTGTAGCGGCGCGAACTCTCGATAGTGGTCGATCACTTGTGAGCACGTCGAATTTCGTATAACCTTGCGGACTGCAATTGGATCATTAATAACCTATCCATATCAAATCCTTATCATAATTAATTATTAATTATTATCAAAATATCCTTGCTGTTTGTTTGCATGTGTGTGAGGAGGCAACTAGCACTTGAACTAAATATTTTTTTTAATTTTTATTTATTTTATTTATTAATTTTTTTTTTTGTTATTTTCTTTTTTTTTGTTTGGTTTTTTTAATTTCTTTGCCTCGAAGGATATCTATGTCCTTGTCTCTGGTTGATTTCGTGGATCAAGCATGATTCGCTTGGCTTAAGAAGGGACACAGTATCGCTGGCTTAGCTGAGTCAAAGTCGCGACGAAGTTCACGAAAGTTCACGACGTACGGGTGCGTTGCTATATCCTTGATGCGAAGGATGTTTCACGGCGACGGTTGGCCAGCGGCCAGCGCCCAAGACCTTGCCCGGAATGATCCTGCGGCAGAGGTCTTCTATTCCCGTCCCGCCTCGACTCGCGTCTTTAATTATCCAGCAACGAAAAGGCTCGAGTCCTGAATACTCCAGCGGCCACGGACTGCCGTTCCTGTCTCTCCTCGACTCGAGCCCGGAATACTCCAGCTGTCACAGAGAAAACCTGATGCGGCAGTCACAGCCACCAGGTCTCTGCGTGAGCGAGCAACAGGAAAAATGACGGCGGGTCCCGGTCCGCCCCGTAAGGCAAGAGAAGTCATAAGCGGATGGAAGGTTCACATCATAATTTAGTTTATTCTAAGTTTTCCCTAGCTAGAATGGTCGGTAGGGGTCCCAATCTGAACCCTACATCACACTCCCGTTGTAATGGTGACCCTTTTCCAGCGGCGGATCCTGGTGGGCGGCTTTCCAAAGGGCACATTGCTGCATTGATAATAGAAAATGCTCATAAGGAAACCTTATATGGTGGAATAAATCAATGAGATCTTATATCCCAAGAAATTATTGGATTAAGAAATTCTTTAAACTTCGGCACACTGAAGTTTGTATACCCTTGCAGATTTTAATTGTGTCAATTATCATCTATCCCTATCTTATATAAAATGAATTGCTTTCAGATTCATCAAATTTTTACAGTATCTTACATTTTCCTTACATGTTTACTGTAGTATGTGCATATGTCGATGGTACACTGTACATGTAAAGTAAAATGTTATTTTTCCCTACATTTACCTATCGCCTTCAGTGCGTTTTAAACTTCTAACTGAAATAATAACACCCTGTAAGGGTATGAACAATTAAACGAATGTTCGAAATGTGAAAGATACTGACAAATCGCAGCAGAACAGGTAATGGGAACGCATTACCTTATTACCTTATTATAATATATGCTCAAAAAAAAGGTCAGAAAGTTCACAAAGGATGTATAGCTTTTTTTTAAATTCATTTATTTAATTAATATACACAAAGAGGGGGGATATAAAATGGTTGGGGGTTACATAGGATCGAGGACGGTATTTTCGCGCGTACGGCCGCGAAGCAATGCTTCGCGCCTGGTTTCTGGGCCGCTCCTCTGCTCGAAGTCCCGCCATGGCCCTCGCAGCAAAGTCCGACACAGCCTGCCAATTTGCTTCGGATGACAGCATCCGCGGAACCAGGTTTTCCACTGATATAGAGGTCCTCAGCCTGGCCTCCAAGGATGTCCGCTCCCAATCGAATCTCTCGCACTCGAAGACGGTGTGTTCCGCCGTCTCCACGCGTTGCCCGTGACAGCACGCACAGGTATCGATGACTTCGTGGCCAGGACAATCGCGGCCTGGTCAGGCACCGTCCTGAAGGCGCTACAGATGCGTAGTGCAGCTAGACGATGGCCCGTGTTCAGACCGCGACTGTAAGCCGGGGTCGCTATCGCATGCTCCCAGACTGGTGCCGCGGACAGCATGCTGGCTCTCGCAACGCTCGACAGAAGCATCCTTCTCGCCTGCTTCGGTCCCCCTTGGTTCAGCATAATTTTGCTGACTGCTCTCACCACATTATCGATCGCGTACCTGAGGTGTTCGCGGAAGGACAGCCTAGTGTCGATCATCACGCCCAGATATTTGATAGCTCTGGACGATCTGATTGAGGCTCCGCACACGTGAATGGTCGCGAAATCCACATTCTTCCGGCTGCTCACTAATACGGCTTTCGTCTTCTGCGGCGCTAGTTGAAGACCGACACTAGCCAGCCACGAGCTGATGCGGCTAATGCTCATATTGCACAGGTCTTCAGCTCCGGACAGATCCTTGTCCACCGTAATTACTGCGATGTCGTCAGCGAATCCCACGTGCTCACTTCGTCCCGGAAGCGGGAGCCGCAGGACACCATCGTACATGGCGTTCCACAAAAACGGAGCCAAGATCGACCCTTGCGGAACTCCGCAGGAAAGCTCGGCCGATCTGGCACCGCCGTCCGAGTCGTACCTCAGGACTCCGCCTCTGAAATAACTTTTCAGCAGCTCCACACACAACCACTCACACAAAACACACCCAACCCAAACATAACAACACTCACACAACACACAGGAACAAGTTTGTTTACTCACAGTGGTAGGACGCGTTTTTCCGAGCTCCGTTAGTGAACCATCCGGGAGTTAGTGTAAACAACTCGACAGCCGCTGAAAAGCAACATAAGTGCAGAGTGAGACACCTCGGGACAAAGGTACGTACCAGAACCGGCCCCGGCAGGCTATCCGGGCTCCCAGAATCTTGGTACTTGCGACCGCCATAGATCTCCAGTGCAAGGGGGGGACCTCTCTCTCGTCCAGTGAGCGCCCAAACAAACGCCGCACTCTCACACGAATTGGAATAGTTTCCACAAGCCACTTTTTCCCTCGCGTTTTTCCTCACAGAACGCAGCACAAGAAGATCAACTGATCACAGTGTTGCGTAACGCACACGTAGGGAGCTTTCGTAGTTGCGTAGTGTTGGGAAACGCATGAAGCAGATGGTCCAACGCTCGCCACCTGCGACCAGCACTGAGACGCACCCGATGTCAGCGAAGCCAAAAGTGCATGCGACGATATTCACCTTCGGCGAAGACGAGGAGGAGATGGCCACTCCTAAGAGATGCCGAGATGCAGCGAGTCCTGACGGAAAGGAAACGGGGAACGAGAAGCAAAGAGTTGAGGAAAATACAGCTGCTCTATTCGAAAGACTGGGCGCTATGTTAGAAGAAATGGTGACCAAGTTTACGGACGCAAAGGGCAACAACAAGAAGGTGGTCCGCCACGTCACGCAGGGGACCAACGACTCGTTAATCGCGATGAAAAAGCTGCAGCTGGACATCAGTGCGTCATATCAAGAGCTCTACGGCATGCGCAAGCCAGCAGACCACCCCCACGCTGTCTAGCACGGCCCCTAGTGCTACACCCGCGAGAAGGGCCGGAACTGCGGCATGGCAGCAGGTTAAGCCCAGACCAAAGCCCAAAGTCACCCACGCCAAGGCGGAGAGCAGAGTGCAGAAAGAGAAACATGTACCTCGCACCATGAAGCCCAGGAAGCAGCGCTCCGATGCTATGGGTCCTACGCAGACATCCGTCGTCAAGACGGAGCCCTCACTTCAAGGACTCAAGGAAGGCGTGCAGGGCCTGCGAAGGACTGCCAATGGTGGACTCCTTGTACGGATGCAAAAGCCTCCGACGCTGCGCCCAGGATGCGGAAAGCGTTCGGAGGAACGCAAATAGCGACGGTAAGCCTGAGACCCGAGCACGCGCGGAGACTGCTCGAGAAGGGCAAAATCCGAATTGGATGGGTAGTCTGCCGCATCCGAGAGAAAGTGGAGCCGAGGCGCTGCTATAAATGCATGGGCTTCCGACACACCTCGGCAAGATGCCGGGCTTCTGAAGCTGCGGCCAAAGCCACACAGGAAGCATGCTTCAAATGTGGAGGCACCGGCCACAAGCACAATACGTGCCAAGGCAAGCCCAGGTGCATTCTATGAGCGCTTGGTGGCAAGACCGCGAGAGACGCAGAGCACGCGACCCTGAGCAGGAACTGCCCCGAGTACGCGAAGGCCATTAAAAGCATCAACAATGGTTAAGGTTCTCCAACTCAACTTTAACCACTGTAGATCAGCCCAAGACTTACTGCTCCAGACGGTCAACGAGCAGAACATTGACGTCGCCATTTGAGCGAGCCCTACCGGCCAAAACCAGAAGGAGTCTGGCAGCAAAGCACCAACGGCGGCGCAGCCATATGGAGCTGCGGGCAGCCCCCGGGCCACTTAGCGCAGAGGGCGTCGAGACCTGGCTACGCCAGAGCTAAGTTCCAAGCGACCACTATATACAGTTGCTACTTAGCCCCGAGCTTGTCCATTGACGAGTTCAGGGAGATAGTGCAGGAGATCGCTCAAGATGCTCGCGGACGGTCCCCGGTGATAATCGCTGGAGACTTCAATGCATAGTCTACAGCCTGGGGGAGTACCAGAACAACCCAGCGGGGAACCATCATCCTTGACGCCCTGTCCACCCTGGATGTCTGCCTACTAAACGACGGAAGAAGATGCACCTACAGCAAGGCAGAACGTGAGTCATTTATTGACCTGACCTTCGCCAGTCCGGAGCTCACTTAGGAAAGCTACTGGGAAGTCACCCACTTGCTCACCTATAGCGACCATGCTGCAATCGTCTTTCACACGAGGCACAGTCAGCCGCACCATACCAACAGGGAAACTGCCTACAGGGTACACACGCTAAATCCTGAGGAGGCATGGAAGCCAATACAATCTCAGGCGAGGCAAACACCTGCGCGGATGCGATATCTGCGACGCAGCAATGGAGAAATCCACAAAAGGACGTGGAACCAAGAAATAGCTTCAGCCAGAAGCAAATGTCTCGCTGCAGGGCGGAGATGTCAAAGAAGCCGAGAACGCACCACGCAGGAGCTGTACGAGTCCCGGTACAGAGAGAGGAAAAAGGCACTCAAGGTGGCGATCAGGGTAAGCAAGCACAAGTGCTTTCAGGAGCTTTGCGATGCGGCTGACCAAGAACCGTTCGGGTCAGCCTACAAAATGGTTACGGGTAAGCTGACCAGACAGCCGACTCCAACCTCCCAGCAGCAGTTGGGAACAATAGTCGCCACGCTGTTCCCGTCACAGCCGCCTCTAAGAATACCCAGCGTGACTGTGGGCGAACCGATCCCCACCTGCGAAGAGGAAGTCCTCAGCGCGCTGACATGCTGCAAAGCATCCAAGGCCCCCGGACCATATAACATTCCCAATGCAGCTCTGCATGCCATCGTGAAGGCCTACCCGAAGCTATTTGTGCAGCTGTACAACATATGCATCGCGGAGCAGACCTTCCCAAGAACCTGGAAGCAGCAAAGACTTGTGCTCATACCGAAGCCTGGCAAGCTGAATGATGACCCGTCCTCTTTTCGGCCCCTATGCATGCTGAATACGATTGGCAAAATATTCTAGCGCATCATAGGCAACAAACTGGAAAGGGAAATCGAGGAGCGCGGAGCCCTATCAACCCACCAGCACGGCTTCCGCAAGAAGCGAAGCACCATTGACGCGATCCTCGAGGTAACACAGCTTACAGAAAATGCCATTGAAGGCGAAAGATGTCGGGGAGGCTCCAAGAAATACTGCCTTGTATGCACATTGGACGTCAAAAACGCCTTCAACTCTGCAAACTGGAGCCTAATCCTACAAGCACTTCAGCGTGGCGGCATATTTGGCTATCTTATCCAGCTGATTACCGACTACTTCAAGGATCGCGTCCTACTTTACAGCTCCGACGCCGAAAACCAGAGGCATCACGTGACCCCAAGGCTCAGTCCTCGGGCCACTTCTCTGGAACGTCATGTATGACGAGATACTGAGGCTGTGACTACCTGAAGGCTGCTCTGTAGTCGACCTTGCAGATGACATCACTCTGGTCACGGTGGAGAAACACATACCCGACGTCTCTACTAAATGCAGCAATGCGATAGACATTCTGATGTCGTGGTTAGCAGACAACGGTCTCTCCCTCGCCGAGCAGAAAACAGAGGCTGATAAGTAGTCGAAAGGTCGTCGAGAAGGTAAACTTCCGGGTCGGCTCGACCACCATCGAGTCCAGCCCGACGGTAAAGTACCTTGGTGCTATGATCGATCACAGGCTGAACTATAAGTGTCACCTGGAGTACGCAGCGGCCAAGGCTTCCAAGGCCACAGCCGCCATCTCAAGAATGATGGCCAACACGCGCGGTCCTAAGCAGCACAGCAGAAGGTTGATATCGACCTGCTGGCAGCGGAACGTAGGACCGGAAACTCGGGCAGCAGAATCCAGAGGAGCATCACTGTCGCAAGCTGGTAAGCGAGATGGGACAACGCGAGCACTGGACGCTGGACACATCGGCTTATCCCCGATCTGAACCAGTGGATAAACAGACGTCACGGGCAAGTAGACTTCTACACAACGCAGCTGATCACGGGCCACGGATGCTTCAAGGCGTATTTACACAGATTTAAGCACGAGGCCGACCCATCCTGCGACCACTGTGGCAGTGCATCCATTGAGGACGCTGAACACGCTTTCTTCGAGTGCCAGCTTTTCCGGGCCGAAAGAGCGGCAGTGGAGGCCACAACTAACCGTCGCCTTACACCCGAGACCATAATCGGTTGTATGCTGGAGACCCCATCCAACTGACATGGCAGCAACCGTCATGAGGGAGCTAAGGCGCCGGGAGCAGACCCGACGCACTGATGGTGTCAGATGAGCGGCAACCTGACCGCCAGCCACCCCCGCGGCAGTCCCGCGGGAGTGGACTCTTCTCTTTCTACAAACCTCTACTGTTCCTTTATTTATTCTTATATTGAATTCTCTCAACTATAAATAACAAAAAAAAAAAAAAAACACACACACACAACACACGCACAACACACACATTAACGGGAAGAAGCCAAACTTTACTTTGCCCATGAAGGGCCAATTACACGAACAACAAAACAGAACAACGAGTAGGTGTACATGTTTTATGGGAGTCGACTGTAGGGACCGCGAAATACCGCAACGTCAAAGAAGCTGGCCCGCGCCAAGACGGCCGTGCCCGCAGAGGCAAAAAAGAGACGGGGAAACGCATCTGGCGAAGCGCAGCAGAGCCTGAGCCAAGGCAAGCTTGCACTGTAGGCAGATAGAGACGGCGGCAGAGACGAAGATCAAGGCAGAGGATCAAAGCTGCGCTGCCTGCCAATTCTGGACAGAATTAGGCCACTAGGGCTCTGCCCAAACTTGGCAAGACTTACTTCTCTGGCAGCTGCGAACGCGAACAAGACATACCTCCCCGACGCGGAAGACAAAGTCCTAAAAGGACACGTGCAAAAGTGTGTCCGGACACAAAAACATCTTGGCCGCCGGAAACGGGTCCCAGCCCATCACAGCGAACAGGATCGTCGAGGCGCTGCGCCACGGTAAAGGATTTGGCCAGACGCGCGCCAACGAGTACGGGTGAGCCGGCTGAGGGCCAAATGTCTGGGCAGGATCCTGGAGCATGGCGTAGGGCCAGATTAGGGTCAGTTAATTAAAACCAAAACCAAAACACGATCGTCGTTCTCCCTCGTGAGACACGCGCCAAATAGCTTCCCCTCCCGCTTACTCACTCGTCAAGCTGGTGGCTGTTCTTTTACCGGACCAGAGTATCGGCGGGACGGGAGCGGGAATCTGTCGCCGCTGGGTCCTCCCGGGCACAGATCCGGGCGTGGGCGTTTGACTGCTGGGCTTCCCGAGCCGCGTGTCCGTCGTCGTTAGCGCGTGTTCCAACACTTCCCCCTTCTCCCCTTCGACCTGCATTTTCCCTCCAACGTCGCTGGGTCACGCCGGACGGTGGGGAATCTTGCCGGCCGGAAGGAGTCGCCGCTGCTGGCAATCGAGCGGGCGTGGGAAACGGGAAAGCAACTGGCCGTCGCCAGGGTAGCCGCGTCCACGATTTCCCTTTCCCGAAGTCAGATTTGCCCATTTCGTACAAGCCCCTGCCCCTGAAATTTTTGCCCCCTAGAAAACCAATAAAATATTCGGCGTCCATATCTTGGCCGTCTCTAAATTTATAAATATTTCTGGATAGAAATCCTGGGCCGCTGAGGCTTTACCCCGGCCCAAGACACATGCTTACGTATGGCGCCCGAGCAGGGACCGGTCAGGACAGCTAGGATATAAGTTTTCAGTGAATTAAAGAGCCACTGGCCGAAAACAGAATTTTTCTGGGAGACGAAAATAGGAAAAATTAATTTCATGAATTAATATTTTGGTCGGCGTGCATTTATTTTTGCGAGTGCATAATTTTTCTGTTCCGCTTGTCGCGACGTACAGTCGCCAGCCAAAATCGACGAAACAGAAGGGGAAAGAGAATACGTCAAGAAAATTTTCCATATGTACATACGGCGCGCTGCCACCAAAGCAAGCATCAAAGTTTACCGCAGAGTCATAGTCAACGTCGCTGCCAGCGTAAACGCCGGCAAAAGGAACGCCCACACACATCTCCTTTTCTGCGCTGCCCACGACAGCAGCGTCGGCTAGCTTAAGCTAACTATAAAACAGGGGACCCTCGCAAAGAAGGACACACTTCGGAAGATCAACTCATTGATCGCTCGTAGCCTTTCACACATCGGGAAGATTTCTCAAGTATCATTCGCTAACATTAAGGACAGTCGCGAGCCCTCAAAAGATCCTGCGAAATCCTGCCGCCAAGAATAAAATAAAATCATAAAATAATAAGGAATCAAACAAATAACATAATTCAAAATAATAAATCGAAATAATAAAATACAACAAACCCAAATAAAATAAACTAAATCTAGATAAAATAATAAACTGAATAAGTCCGAATATGCTAAAATAATAAAATAAATCCAAGGAAAAGGATAATAAGATTTAAATAAAATAAATAACAATCGAAGAAATAAATAAGAAAATCGAATGAAATTAAAAAAAACTTGAAACAAATAATTAATAATTGAAGAAACAAATACGGAAATCGAGTGAATAATAATCGAAAAGAAATACTAAAAAACGAACGAAAAACAAAAATACGGAATTAAATAAATAGAATTCGAATTCGCTGAAATGAGTCAATCATTTTTATTGGGATAACAGAAGTTACAAACAGTAATTGATCTGAATTCTGAACGTCTGGAGTGTTTATTTCAAATTTCTGTTTGTATGCACTCTGGCCAGTTGACCCATCAAAACCATAACTGCAAATTAATTTTAGTTTAGAACTCTCCGGAAATTGTTTAAAAACATCGCATTGCATTTTAATTAATCGCGTGACTTAAGAGGTTTTGTAGAGAAACTTGAGCAGTAGTTTCTGTAACATCAATTCCTATTAGCCGACATTGAATGTTAGCTTCTATAACTTGGTTGTTACTCGGATAAATGTTTCTTTTATGGCTTATATTCAAAGCCCTAGTGTTGACATACTGCTCTTTAGATAATGAATTTTCCAGGATGTAGGCTAAAGCTTCATTTGGTGTGAGTGAAGTCGGTTTTAGCATTTCAAATTGTTGTCTCAATTCCGTTGTGCTTTCAGGTGTCGTAAACGTTTCTTTTAGGACAAACGTCACATTCGAAGTTTTTTCTCTCTTAGCTGAAACTGCTGCAGCATGAACAAGAAGATTTGTGTTGTTTTCTTTTTCATTAGCAAGCTCAGAAGCTAATTTTCTTTTCAATCTTGTATAAGACAAGGTTGGGCGTCCAGGTCGTTGTGGTGTCTTGCAGGTATTTTATGTAAATTATATTATATTTCAGACGATAAAAATGCATCGTGCCTTGACTTAAAACGTTCTACCATATAATTACATTTTTTAAGATATTTTTTTATAAAGGACTCAAAAGTACTTATTTTTTTATTTATTTCTACTTTTTTATCATCATCCACATGATAAACGCCAAATTTTTCATAAATCCATTCTGACACACATGCTATTTCACGATTGTTTTTCTACCATATATAAAAAAAACGCCATGGCGAAACTCGAACGTCGCTAAATATTGTAGAATTGTGAGAAAAGGGGGCGAACGGGAAAAGGTATTCATGAGCGATGAACAACGACATTTCAATGTACAAACTGCCGTACTTAGTTGTCCTCAGCAGACCTCAGGCGATTAGTTTTATTCCACGAAACACAGGAGACACGTGTTAATTTTCTACAACAAATACACATAAATTGGACAATAAACACAGCACGAAGACTAAGACTACATGTAAATGAGTACATTTATACATATACAGTGAATTCTACATACTTTGATCTTTAATTTCCATTAATAACTTTAGTTTCTTCGGACACACAATATTTATATTCACGCACAGAAGAAAACTAAATAAGTGGCGCCAATTTCTCAACACTAAGCAGCTGATCGGTTGTGTACTTTTGGAAGCTCATAAAAAGCTTGATTGAATCTTTTTAAGCTTTATATATAAATTTTTTAAATGCATGATGTATTAACTTTAAGAATTTAAAATCAAAAATAAAAAAAAAAATAGAATAAGAAATTTGAATTTATGCCAAAAAATCGGCCTCATGGACCATAGTGCAGCGGTGCTACTCATCGTCCTTAGTTCCGGCTGTGGTGCTCTTGATAGTGCGTCTGCCACGGCGTTCAGCTTTCCTTTCCGGTACTGGACGTCAAACTGAAATGGTTGCAAGCCTAGTGCCAACTGGCTACTCGTCCCGACGGGCTCTCGATCGAGTGACTATGAAATGATAGCCTTCGAGGTACATCTTGAACTTCTTGATGCCCCAATATATCGCTAGACACTCCTTTTCCGTTGCGCTATAGTTCCGTTCGATGCTGCTCAATCTTCGGCTTGCGAATGAGATCACTTCTTCTCCGTTCTCCCCGTCCTGTGTCAGTACTGCGCCTATCCCCAGGTCACTGGCGTCCGATTGCAGCTTGAACCGCCTCGTGAAATCCGGGCATGACAGTACCGGCGCCTTCATTAGGCTCTTCTTCAGGTGGTCGAACAATTCTTGGTGCTTCTCATTCCACTCGAATTTTTGTCCCTTCTTGATCAGGCCTTGTAGTGCTTCCGATTGCTCCGTAAAATTGGGTATAAACCGTCTGTACCACGATGCCATCCCTAGTAAGCTGTGCACCTCTTTCGTGGTTTTCGGTGTCGGGTACTTCTGGATTGCCGCTACCTTCTCTGGATCCGTCCGGATGCCTTTGTCGCTTACAACATGTCCGAGGTATTTTAATTCCTTCTGAAAGAAGTGATTGATCCTCAGGTTTGCTCTCTGCAATCTTCTGAACATCTCCTTTAGCTTCTCCAAGTGTTCTTCCTTGCTCCGACCGATGACCACTATATCGTCCAGATACGCGAAGGCAAACGGTTCCATCTCGGGCCCTATTATGGTATCTAACGCTCTTTGGAACGTTGCTGGTGCTGTGGTCAGCCCGAACGCCATCACTTTCCACTGAAAGAGGCCACGCCCTGGCCCTGTGAATGCTGTATATTGTCAACTATCCGCCTCCATTGGAATCTGCCAATGTCCCGATTTTAGATCAATTGTACTAATGAATTTCGCTTCCCTTAATTGGTCTAAGATGAAGTTCATTCTTGGTACTGGGTTTTATCGTTCAAGAGGCGATAGTCTATACATTCTCCAATCGTTGGTTTTCTTCTTCACTAGCACTACTGGTGCGCTGTAAGGGCTGCGTGACGGTTATATCAGTCCCAGAGCCAGTAACTCGTCCACTTGCTCGTTAATGACCGCCTGCTGCTTTGGGTTTCTCGGATAATACCGCTGCTTTATCGGCTTGTCATCCTTGAGATAGATCTTATGCGTCGCTATATTACTAACCCCCTGCATATTTTCGAATGCTTGCCTCTGCTTTTCCAGAAAGGCCTGCACTGCCTCGCCGGATGGCTCCTTTTCTATGCTGTTCGCTCTGTCCGCCTTTCGTTGATCTTCCTCGCGTTCTTCGTCCTGCACCTCCAAAATCTCCAGTTCCAGGTTTCCGCACCTCAGCGTGCTGCGCGCCCCCGCCAGAAAATCCATGCCTAACAAGATCCCTCCTGCGACCTTTTCCAGTATCATAAATGATATGCCGAACACTCTTCCTTCGAATCTGATCTTAGCTTTGAAATTTCTTACGGTTTTCTGACTCGATCCGTTTGCGAGCGTTATCTCCGTTTGGTTTCCTGTCCATCTGCCTTCCTCCCTCAGATCCTGGTATCGACTTCGGCTTATAGCTTATAGTCTTTGATTCCCTTCGCCGTTTGACTCCCAAATCCAATCCACGCCACCACCTGGAATCCGTCACAGCTCAGTTTCTCTTTCGGTACCGGCTTGCTTCCTGGTGTCTGAGCCGCCAGTTTTATTTGCTCAGACCTCCTGCGTTTCCCGGCCCCGTTGTACAACATTCCGTTGTTCTCGTGCCGTTTTTTCCGCAAAACAGCCTTGGCGGATTGCTGCATGTTCGCGCTGCATGCCCGGTTCCTCCACACCGCATACAAATCTCTGCCCTTAGTTGCTGCTTGGCTAGCTCGCGTCTGGTGCTCCATCGACTCGATGTCTTCTACTTCCTCGGCCAATTTCAGGAACTCCGTCAGGGTCTTAAACCCGCTCCTCCTAGTGTACAGTTTTATTTTGCTCCTATCGATCGAGTTTTTCTTTCTCCGATAGTTTCGTGAAGCGCATCGACTTCCTTAGCCCCATCGCTTACTCTCTTGCTGGTTCGTTCTCTCTGTCTCAGCTGCGATATTTGGGTCTCTAGCTGCTCCTGGTATTTCGGAGGCAGGAAGTATTCCAACAGCTCTGTCGTTAGTTGCTTCCATGAACAAATCCTCGACGGTGTTGTGTTTCACCAATCGCTGGCTATCCCCTCGAGGATGAACGGCATCGTCTGGACGAGCTGGTCCTTTTGGAACCCTTAGCCGGTTGCCCATTGTTCCAGTTTTTCCAGGAACTCCAACGGATTTGACGTTCCCTGGTATCGGATCCCCCAGTTCCGTACCCTGTCGACTTTTTCCGTCTCCACCTTCTATGTGGCTTTCGTGTCCTCCATCTCTCTTCTTCTTCCTTCCGGGTTTGTCAAGATGACTTCTGGTTTCGGTGACGGACTCCTATCCCTCGTATGTTTTGCCGCCAGTTGTTCCAACTTCCGCTTCACCTCTTCGGTATGGCCCGTCTCCTTCGTGAACGCCGCTACCGTGCGTCTCAAGTCCTCGACCTTTCCTGATGCGTCCAGACCGAAGTCTTCTGCGTACTCTGTTCACTCCGTTTTGGACGCCAGATATACCCATGTAGACTTTACTCTACCGGTGTCGGTCTTTCTCTAGCAACTACACAATCTGTTCGGGCGCCACTGTGACGATCCGTCGTTGGTCGGGCGGCTCAGGAATAGCCAGGATCTGTCGCAGGTATTTGTTTGTGTCAGGTGCAGTTGCTAGAAGAGATTTCCGACCCGGTCCCAGAGTATAAGTCAAGGGAATTACTTAGTAATTAGTTAAAGAGTACGTTTATTCAGGTTTAGCATTACAAGTAAGTGGGAACTGGATAGCGGCCTCGTTCGTTCTGCTTCCTCCGTCAGGAGCTGCGTGCTGGGCTCCCAGTCCGGTGTCCTGGCGATGCGTGTTGGCTCTCAAAGCAACGGAGCAGGTTGCGGAGTGTCCGCCTCGAGCCAATCGCTGTCTGCTGCTAAGAGCGATAAGAAATTATCTCCAACCCCTCCGCTGCGGCAGCGCCAAAAAAGGGGCTCTGGGGACCGAGAAGGAGCGGTATAACTCCCACCAGGCATCCGCTGGGGGAAATCCCTGTGCACCGAGGGATCCCAATTAGGAGCAGGTGCGATGAGCAAACAGAAGCCATCAGGTCGGGACGATGAGACCCAGGCGCTAGCGATAGCGAGAGCCGAGGAGGAGCTCCTTTTAAGCTTCCAACGCATGAAGCATAAGGTCCAACGCTCGCCACTTGCGACCAGCACTGAGACGCACCCGATGTCAGCGAAGCCAAAAGTGCATGCGACGATATTCACCTTCGGCGAAGACGAGGAGGAGATGGCCACTCCTAAGAGATGCCGAGATGCAGCGAGTCCTGACGGAAAGGAAACGGGGAACGAGAAGCAAAGAGTTGAGGAAAATACAGCTGCTCTAATGGAAAGAATGGGCGCTATGTTAGAAGAAATGGTGACCAAGTTCAAGGACACAAAGGGCAACAACAAGAAGGTGGTCCGCCACGTCGCGCAGGGGACCAACGACTCGTTAATCGCGATGAAAAAGCTGCAGCTGGACATCAGTGCGTCATTGGCCGGCGGCCATATCAAGAGCTCTACGGCATGCGCAAGCCAGCAGACCACCCCCACGCTGTCTAGCACGGCCCCTAGTGCTACACCCGCGAGCAGGCCCGGAACTGCGGCATGGCAGCAGGTTAAGCCCAGACCAAAGCACAAAGTCACCCACGCCAAGGCGGAGAGCAGAGTGCAAAAAGAGGAACATGCACCTCGCACCATGAAGCCCAGGAAGCAGCGCTCCGATGCTATCCTGATCAATTGCAGCGAAGGGTCCTACGCAGACATGCTGAGGATCGTCAGGACGGAACCCTCACTCCAAGGACTCAAGGAAGGCGTGCAGGGCCTGCGAAGGACTGCCAATGGTGGACTCCTTGTACGGATGCAAAAGCCCCTCGACCCCTACACGCAGCAACTGCAAGCGGCCTTAAAGACTGCCATCTCCGGCAAGGCGGAGGTGACAGTTATGCAGGAGACGGTCCAGGTAGAGATCCGTGATCTCGACGACCTGACCAGCGGGGAGGAGGTCACAATGGCGCTATTCGCGGGAGAGGACTGCGACATCCCAGGCGACGTTCGGAGGAACGCAAATAGCGACGGTAAGCCTGAGACCCGAGCACGCGCGGAGACTGCTCGAAAAGGGCAAAGTCCGAATTGGATGGGTAGTCTGTCGCATCCGAGAGAAAGTGGAGCCGAGGCGCTGCTATAAATGCATGGGCTTCGGACACACCTCGGCAAGATGCCGGGCTTCTGAAGCTACGGCCAAAGCCACACAGGAAGCATGCTTCAAATGTGGAGGCACCGGCCACAAGCACAATACGTGCCAAGGCAAGCCCAGGTGCATTCTATGCGCGCGAGGTGGCAAGACCGCGAGAGACGCAGAGCACGCGACCCTGAGCAGGAACTGCCCCGAGTACGCGAAGGCCATTAAAAGCATCAACAATGGTTAAGGTTCTCCAACTCAACCTTAACCACTGTAGATCAGCCCAAGACTTACCGCTCCAGACGGTCAACGAGCAGAACATTGACGTCGCCATACTGAGCGAGCCCTACCGGCCAAAACCAGAAGGAGTCTGGCAGCAAAGCACCAACGGCGGCGCAGCCATATGGAGCTGCGGGCAGCCCCCGGGCCACCTAGCGCAGAGGGCGTCGAGGCCTGGCTACGCCAGGGCTAAGCTCCAAGCGACCACAATATACAGTTGCTACTTAGCCCCGAGCTTGCCCATTGAAGAGATCGCAGGAGATCGCTCAAGACCGTGGTGATGTTTTCACTTCAGCTGTTGGTTTAGTAATGTTGGTAAGGGAGCGAAGGGCAGGCTTTTTATTGTAGATGATCATTCTGTTGGTCGGAGGTGTAAGCGAATTGTCACAGTTTTAACTCGCAAATTAATTAAATCTCCGTTCTGATCAGTAATCTGTACTTCGAGTGTGCTTACTTCTCTGCAGTTGACAGGCAAGTAAATTAAATTTCTCGGTGTAATGTTAAATTTATAGCCAGGGGGTAAATTTATTCCAAATACGTGAAGCACATGATTTGGTTTTTTTGCCACTTATACCAATTTTAACAGCTCTAAGTGCAGTAGGAATTTTGGCTTCAGGGAGTGCAGCAATTGAAAAGACAATTAACAATGCAAGAATTGCAAAAGCACAGCTGCAAGATAACCAGAGGCATAATAGTAAGATGGAGTCAGTTGATTTCGGTAAGGGGTTATACTTACAGCCGTCGCTGATGTCGAACGCAAAACTACTTGGGGTAGGTTCGGGTGTTGGCTGCTCACTTGTTGTCCGGGGCTTGAAACTTCGTCGTCGTGGTTTCCAATTGCTGCGTCGTTGTCTTATACCAACTGCAATGATCAGTATAATTGATACTGCTAGGGCCACGTAGGCCGCTATTTGATGATGTTATACAGCGCTGACTTCATTCTCCCATCCTTTAGTTTGGCCAGCTGCTGTTGTAGGACATCTTATTCGCCTAGTTCGGTATCGGCTATCTTGGTTGTAGCTACTTTAACTGGTTTTGATGTCTCTTCTACGTTGATCTGGGTGATGTTGACAAAACGGACATATGTTGATTTTGTCTCACTGAGCTGAATGCTGAACGTGCTAACACTGATTTTCGAGTTGCGCGCAGTGCAACCTGACTCGAGTGATAACAAGCCCGTTCCATCAATGTGTATTGTAGACGGAATTCCCTTGCACACAGGTTAAGGTTCGATTGGACTGTGGGTTGCAAACATCCATCTGTTTCGTTGATGTGTTGCTGACCATATAAGATCGGGTTTCGATTGAATCATCTCAAATATTTTTTCAGTCTTGTTATTGAATAACTGAAATTCACATCGATTGTCCACGCTAAACGTAGCCTGATGATTGAAACATATGTGCTCATCATTTGGTAGTTGTAGACATTGCTCAAACTTGTCCTTAGTTAGTCCCATGAACTGATCTCTATGGGCATTGACGGTTATGATCTCTGTTTTAAGCTTGAATTCATGCCAGTTTCCTTCCATCCACACTGGGATGGGGATGATGCTAAATACTTCATGCTGTGCCGTGGACACCAACGGTAGTGTTATTTTGAAGACAACATGGTCCGTAGTGGTTGTTCCCTCGGCATGCATGATTCTATACAGTTGAATTACATCCTTGGATGATACTGGCAGCTGTTGATCCAGTGGGATATGCGCCCTAATCTGATCGAGTTGATCCCTCAGCTGCTTAGGAGACACTAGTATGGGGCTGATTGTTCGATGACGAATGTCGGTGAGTACGTTGGCTATCTCAGTTTGCATCCGTTGCATTCCAGTTGCCAGTAGAGTTAGCTGGGCTGTTAAGACCATGAATGCTTGTTGCAAGTAGTTGCCTTGATATTTTCCTCGTTCTTTTTTGAAAGCATCTATTTGTCGCTCTATAGATCGGATGCGATTGTTAGTGGCTGAACTGCCTTTCCTGACCACATTGATAGTGGAATCCAGATCGTTTGATTTTTCATACATATCTTCAGCGTATTTGGAATCAAGCACGCCAAACAATGAATTCGCCACGTTACCGACTACATGCAGTGGTGATCTGCGCTGCCGTGAGTGGTTAATCAGCTCATTTCCGGATTGTAACTCGGTATTTAAATGTTGAAAATGCGCATATATAGAGCTACAGGCATTGATGTTTCGTAATTCTGAACACTTATGTTTGAGTTCAGCTATGCCGGCAGTCAATATTCTCATATCACTACAATATGGCTGTAAGTCATAGTACACTATGATATTCCATTCTGAAATCGCCATTCTTGAGGTCCCAATTCGTTCATAGAATATTCCTGGCTGATTTGCGAACTTTGTGACACTTGCTTGTTGTCCCAATGCTAGTGGCAGAATGAGTAGCATTGCCAGCAGCGTCGGAAGAATCGGAGCTGACACCTTCCTCTTTTGTGTTGGCATTTCTTTAGCCGGCGCCGTATCTTCGATGGCGCTGTGAGGACGTTTAATGGCTTCATTTTCTTTTAATAGCGGGGCAAGACGAGTTACTGGTCGTTGGAAGATCCCAGATGCAGCCTTCACATCTACTAATCGGACATGGTTGTCCTTACCGGGATACGTTTTCACTATTTGTCCCATCGGCCAGCTTATCACCGGCACGTTGTCTTCCTTGACTAGTACTAGTAGTCCTTCCTTCACGTCTTGTGACATGGTTTTCCACTTATTCCGCATTTGGAGCTCTTGTAAATACTCCATAGACCATTGATCCCAGAACATTTGCTTAAGTCTGGACGCTAACTCCCATCTCTTTACTAACGTTTTCCCGGGTGATGCGAGATTTGCATCAACGGTTCACCAATCAGAAAATGACCAGGAGTCAGAGCTGATGTGTCAGTTGGGTCAGACGACATTGGTGGCAGGGGTCGAGAGTTGAGCTGTGACTGATACCAGCAACCGTTTCGCTGATTTTACCACAGCTTCCCAAAGGCCGCCAAAAGCTGGTGCTCGGGGCAGTATGAATTTTAACTCAACTTGCCTTTTATTGCAATGGTTTATGATCTACGCTTGAGCTCTATCGGTGAAGATAGCTTCTTCTAAGGCCTTCAACTGATTGTTGGCACTGACAAAATTTGTTGAATTGTCGCAATGAATGGTTTGACATTGTCCACGTCGACCCAAGAATCGTCGAAGAGCAGCTAAAAATGCATCTGTTGTTAAGTCACTGACTTACTCTTGATGTATTGCCTTCATTGCAAAACAGCAAAAAATGGATCTCAGTGTTTGAGCCCCGCAACGCATGTTCTCTTCATGCATCTCTCGCAACAGATTCTTCACGAGAGTATCGTTGTATGGAAGCAAAATTTGATGCTTTGCGTTTCGGAAGGTTAGATTCTTCCAATCTACCTCCGACCCTGATCACTCCGTTATTTCCGATAAGAGGAGAAAGGGACACGATCGAGATTTTTTTGTCCACCGTTTTGTGGATACGAAGTTGTTTGGTCAATTCACTGACACACAGTGTGGTTGTGGGTGATCTGTTTTTCTTGTTGCAGAACCGCATCATATAAGCTAAAATACGTTGTAGTTTATTAAAAGAGTTGCTGTGATTGCAATTGTAGAGCACGCGGCCAAGCTCATCTTGACAAGTTAGCAGGCTAACTTGTTTAGACTTGCGTTCCAGATCGCTGGGGGTGATTGATGGTACTTTACACCATTTGTCGCGAGAACCATGTAGAAATAACGGTCCATATAGCCAGAGATTGTGTTCCGCTAATTTACTGGCAGCAATTCCTCTTGACAGTACATCTGCTGGATTGTTAGCCGATGACACGTGACGCCATTGAGATTGGTCTGAAACAGCTTGAATTTTTGCGATTCGATTTGCTACGAACGTATAATACGATGACGCTGATGCGTTTATCCAGGACAGAACCACAGTTGAATCTGACCATAGATATCCAGGAACACTTTCATTAGGTATCCGTAAGTCTTTCCGCACACTGTGGGTTAGTTCTGCGGAGCATAATTCTAGGCGCAGTTGAGGAAGCTCATCGTCCCATCCCATCTCTAGATCCCACAGGGTTTGCATAAATATCTTGGCTTGACAACGGGGGCAAATAGTCCAAGTGGATCAAATATGTTTGACGCTTCTGAGCTTACCACTCGTTTTTTGATACTTGACGCTTTACTTTTTTGGGATCGCCCACATAATTCGTCTTTATGTGGTATCCAAAGCAAACCCAACGTTTTAACACTGTAGTGTTGTAGTGTTTCGTCTAATTTGACTTTGGTTGGTGAGTCAAAATCTCGTTATTGTTGGAGCACCACTTACGGAGCTTGTATCCGGATGGTAGCAGTATTTTGTTTAGTTCTTCTTGTATTTGAACTGCTTCTGGGATGGTATTTGCTCTTGTGAGACAGTCGTCGACGTAAAAGTCATGCTTGAGCACTGATGATCCAAGCGGTAAATGTTCTCTGGCCCTCTCAGCCAAGTAGTCCAAGCATTTGGTGGCTAGGAACGGGGCTGATTTTGTACCATATGTCACGGTTTTAAGTCGAAAGTTTCTTTCGCCAGACGATTAATTGATGAGATTGATTCTCAGGGTTTATCCATACCTGGCGATACATTTTCTCTATATCGGCTATGAATACGTACTTATGAGTGCGAAAGCGTAGCAAGATTGCAAACAGCTCGCTCTGTACGGTGGGTCCAGCATACAATATATCGTTCAATGATTTATTGCTTGTGGTTTTACAGGAAGCATTAAAAACTACTCGTAGTTTTGTAGTGCTGCTTTCGGGTTTCAACACACAATGGTGTGGGATGAAGTATGTTTTTTGGATGCACTTCTTTCATGTGCCCAAGTCCTTCATATTCCTCCATAAACTCTACGTACCCTTTCCAGACTTCAGGTGACGTTCTGCGCTCTAGTGCCAGGAATCTGTTGGCTGCAATTTTCTGCGATTCCCCCAGGGCTGATGATTGTTCGGAGAACGGAAGTTCCACAATGAACCTTCCAACTTCTGCGACTTGGAGATTTCCTTCGAAGTGTTTTTCGCAATGCGCTTCTATTGGTGACTGAGGTTTCTTGTCGGTTTCTAGGTTCTCCAGCGTCCAAAATCGTTCCAACAGTGTGTTTTTTTTTTTTTGTATTCATATAGTTTATTTCTTCTAACAATAACAAAAACATGAAGTAAACGGTTTACAGGCAGATGGCCCGCATTGTGCGGTACGGCCGCAAAGCATTGCTTCGCACAATAGCAAGGCCACTTAGCCGGTCGTCACGTTCCTCCCTCTCTCCAGTGACCTTAGGGATCTGATCACCTTGGCTGAGTACTCCGCCGCCGCATCCCACGTCCTCTGGTCCGACAGCAT